>UCOH01012329.1:0-33463 GCA_900474275.1 Synergus japonicus | reverse complement strand
TATATATATATATATATATATATATATATTCCATCTTCTCAAAAAAGTTTGAAATGATTGTACAAGGATAGATATGGATAGAGGAATAAGGATTGAAAAGGATGAGGTGTTGTTAGTATACTTCGAGATAGATAAAAAAGTATTAAAGTGATCCAACAAAGATAGATAAAGGTAGAAACATAAAAATTGAAATGGATAGACATGATAGTATACTTCAAGAAAGTTAGAGAATGATTGAAATTATTATACGTGGATAGATGTGGATATCAAGGTATGGATTGAAAAGAATAGGCTTCCTAGTGGATTGTAAAAAGGATAGAAAAGGATTAAGATAATTAGATTAAGGATGGACATGGATAGACAGGTAGTGATTGGAAATAATAGACTTGGTAATACATTTCAAGAGAGATAGGAAAGGATTGAAAAGGATAAGTGTGTAAAACAGATAAGTAAGAATTCTAATAATTAGACCAGGGATAGACATGGATAGGATAGTAAGGATTGAAAAAGATAGACGCTGCAATAGATTGCGAAGGGATATAAAATGATTGGTGTGGATAGACGAAGAATAAAGAAATATTGAGGTGGATAGATGGAGGATAGGAAATTATTGTCGAAGATCGACGAATGATACAGAAAGATAGAAATATTGTAATTCAAAAGGAAAGAGTTTTTTGTTGATTAAAAAAGAGATACAAATAGATTGGCATGGATAGGGATGGATACATTTGGATTCATTTGGACTTTTTATCTTTTTACTTCCAACATGAATTCAAGTTAAATAACTTAGATTGCTGTCCTTATGTTAAACATTGAACCTTTTAAAGAGCATCCATTTTTTAAATAAAGATATAAAATTGATGTTTCTTAAAATTCCAATAAATATTGTGTTAATTCACTGTTGTGCTGTTCTAAGAGTAAATACATTCATTATTAGAGGACTATTCTCAATCTGAGAGGAAATCGTAAAATTAGTCCATTTTTTATCTCTATTCTTAAAAATAGAGGAAAATAATTTAGTTTACACAGGAATATTTTCATTTCTAGAGGACAATGCGAGAGCAGTGCCGGCCTCAGCAGTTTCGACGCCTTCAGGCAAGAGGTAGGGGATGCAGAGTTGGAGGAAATGCTCTTTTTCGTTCAAGAATGTCAAAAGCCTTCAATTCAACAATATGCATAATATCGCTATTCATTCATAAATTGAAAAATGCTCATTAAAATAAAATCTTAAAATTTATCCTCACATATATGACACATAGCTCTGTGATCTATTTTTTGACGTCAAAAACTTTTGACTAAGTGGAAATATACATCTAATTAAAACCACACCTCTCAGAGGGAACTGTAATCGAACTTTTCCGGTTTGTCGGAAAAAATAACGACCTAAAAAGTCAACACCAGGAAACTGTCGATATTATTTAAAGCACTCAAACTGCCTCGGAGGATAAAAAGAGAAAAGGGTGAGAATACCACGAGAGGGTTAGCTAGGAAGTGAATTGGATTTTTTGCTTGTCGGCTTGGGAGTGTTTATCGCGTGGAGTCACGCTTAGTACATCACGAAGGCAAAAAGGAGGTTCGGGGTGGGAGTGGGGATGGAATCGTCTATGGCAGAATAAAAGAATTGAAGAAAAGAGATGAAAGCTAATTCCGTGAAGGCAGAGAATTGAAGTAAGTAGCAAGTTGACACAGTGAGCAGAGTCGAGGTGTCCTAGGATGGAGGATGTGCATTGCAGCTGAGACTCGGGGAGTGAAAAAATGGGCAGAGTGGGATGGTGTAGGACGCCGGAGGAAGAAAAGGGTGGTTGATGCGAATTGAATCATGAGGGCGTTTTAGCGTCTACGTGTCCCGCATTCGAAATTCGAACCCTCAGCGTTCTCGTTTAACCCCTTCTGTGTTCCGAGTCCATCTTCGTACATTTTGTACCATTATTGCCTTTCAGTCACTTCACCATGAACTTTTTCAATTTTTAGAAATTGACTTTAAATTTTATCTGTTTTAATTAAGGTATTGAAAATAATTGAAAACAAATAGAAAGGCGATGACTCAAAACGAATACAACAAATAAGTGAATAAATACGATAATGACAAATTGATAACCACTACCCCCTCTTAACAAATTGTGAACTACAAGCCCAGGAATAATTTATAGACACAACCAATATTCACAAGTGATAAACAAGCGTCCAATGAACAAATAATGACCATGCATCTCTTCCCTGTTGGAAGTGAAAAGATGGAAAGTCTATCTATTTGAATATTTTTCACTTTTCAGGATTGAAATAGAAAGAAAAAAAAATGAATCAAAATGTATCCATCCCTATCCATACCAATCTATTTCTACCTCTTTTCTAATCTGCAATAATTTCTTTCCTTTTGAATCTCAAAATTTCTATCTTTCTGTATCCAATAATTTCATATCCTCCATATCTATCCACGCTAATCTTTCTTTATTCTCTTTATTCTTTTCTATCTCTTTTGCAATCTATAGCAGCGCCCATCTTTTTCAATCCCTACTTTCCTATCCATGTCTATTCCTGGTTTAAACAGTTGAATCCTTACCAAAGATATTAGTACCTAGATGCGGCATAGGGATTAGTTTATGCACATACTTGTAGGTATTACACATACAAGTAATACATTACAAAAATATTATTTTTAGATTTAAATTAAATAAATGTACACATTTGGACAATAGGCAGTGGGGTGAAGACGTGTTGTACTAGAAATAATATTTTAATACTATAAATAAAGATGAAAATTCCACATCAGCTACGTAAATGCAGATTTGTAAAAAAATTATAAAATTCACATAACTTCATCAATTTTCATCGAATTTAATTCAAAAAGAGCTCATTCGACGCGAAATTAAATTTACTTTCAAAATCTGGTATTGAAAAAAACCTCTAGGGTCGAATAATAGCGGAAAAATACCGTCAAAGTTAAAAAAATGACAAAAAATCGCAAATATTTTTAACTGCATTTTCGTTAGTTTTCATTTCAACAAAATGAGCAATACACAGTCTGAAATATCTGAATTTGCAAATCGGATAAAAATTAGGAAACTTATAAGTGATTGTTCATATAAAACTACCCAAAAACGGTTTTGTGGCCATAAAGTGAGATTTATTTTGATGTTGCTTTTTTTTGAGCAGTTAATTTTTGATCTGGAATTTCCCGGATCAAAATTCCTCAACGCGATTTTCTAACATTTTCGCTTTCAATTGTAAAACCTTAACTCGTAACTTTTAAAATGTTCCACGGAAAACTAATCTATTTTCACTCTAAACATAATTTTATAGTTACCCCATTTTTTTCATAGTGCTCTCCAATTATGTATAATTTTACAAGCATTGCAAATGCGCAAAAATAACCCATAAAGGGCTAAAAGCAATTTATTTCCTATATCTCGCTAGGCTTTTACTTTCAAGCTTGCGGGTGGTGGATACATCGTAAATTCTAAATCGCACTAAAATAAACTGCTGTGTAACTTGTTTCAGTTGCTAGCTCATTAAGGCGTTATGTCGACTTATTTTTTCATAAATCAGAAAGTACATATTTTATGGTACTTGAAAACATTTTTGCATTAAAATATATTGAAAGTTTAGACAAAGTGTGGCAGTTTTGCGAAAAAGTCTTTTTTTACATGACTTGTGATAACCGCCATTATTCTAAAACAACTCATCTGAAATCAAAATCCAAAGAAATTATTTTAGTATATTTCATTGTAAAAAAATTTTCATTGAACAAAATATTTTCTATTTTGTTAACATTTTTTTTACTTTATTGCAAAAAAAATAGAAATTCCAATACCTCAAACATAACAGATACCCTGTTGGATAGAAAAGGATAAAGATTTTCTATCCCTCCAAAGTGGGAAGGATAGGCTCTATCTTTTTCTATCTTCTTCTATCCTTCCACAAAAAATTTTAATATCTTTCTCTCTCTCATTTGCAATCTTTTTCTTTCCTTAGTTATAAACTTATTAATTATCCTACCGCTAATACGTGTAACTCTGAAAAATCTTCATCTTTGGAAATGCGAACCCACGCGCATAGCTAACAAAAGAGTTTGGAGTTGTGTTGTAAAAACCAGTATCACTCATCCAAAAGAACTCTACTCCAATCTATCCCTTCTTTATCAAACTCTATCCTCTTCAATCTCTTTGTTAAATCTATAACTTATATCTTCAGTCTCATTTATTTCGCGGCTATCCATCTCTATTATACTTCAAAAGTGATAGACAAGGATTGAAATTATTATACGCGAATAGATGTAGATATAAAGGTATAGTTAGATATCTAGATAGAATTAGATAGAAAGATAAATATTGAAATGGATAGACTTGATAGTATAATTCAAGAAGGATAGTGAGGGATTGAAATTATTATACTTGGATGGATGTGGATATAAAGGAAAAGCTTGTAAAAAGGATAGAAAAGGATTGAGATGACTCGATTAAGGATATAGATGGTCAAAAATGTAGTGATTACGTTGTACAAAAAAAAGTTAAAATTAAAAAATATAATGTGCATAATTCTAAGAAAAAAAATCTGCCCGCTTCGGGACGCTTGCGCGTTTCGTGAAGTTTGCACCTATTTGTTTTTAAATTACTACAAAATGGAATGGAATGCAAACGAAAGCTAATTTACTTAAGGTTCTATCGACCTTAAGGAGCACATTCTCATCAGGGCACTCGCGCTTCACGATCGATATTTCATTTAAACCTCGCGCTTCGCGCTCGGCTTTGTTTAACAATATTTTTCTTGATTAAGACGAAAACTATTCATCCTGTTGAAAAATGGTTTAAGGGGATCTTCTAATTCAAGTTTTATTTTATTTTTTTGGATTTTCAAAATATTATAAATCTTTCAAATTTTTTTTTATCCAAAATGGCTGGCCAACGAACTTGAACTTCATTTTAGGACACTAAAAGAGTATACCAAAGGACAATCCAATCGGTCAATTCTTTCGAAAATTTTCGTGCTAACAAACTAAAATCTACAGACAGACACATTCGTAAAAACATGTTTTTCGGGTTCAGGGGGTCCCAAAACGTGGACATTTGATGAAAACTGAGGGGGGGGGGTCAAATTTTACATAAATCTAATACATTCTCTCTGATGAGAATGTAAAAATTGCTTCTGGGAATTATTACGAAAAATAATGCTTTCTTACGATGGGCTGCCTGGACTACAAAAGCAGTCTGGTTGGACAGGGAAACAGGAGTTTTGTTTGGAAAGTGAAAGGGAGCTTTAGTTGTAAAGTGGTGAGGGAGGGGTTTGATTTCCCTGCTAAAAATGTCGGAAATAAAACATATAGAAATCGGATATAGACTGGATACAAACCGGGCAGGAAAAATTGGCTTTTTATCCAGTTATATCTGGCTTCTATCCGTTCTCATACATATTTTTGTAATATATCCGGTTTTATCTGGTTCCTATCCGTGAAAGATGATCAAAAATTATATAGTGGACATATTATTTCTGGTTTTATCTGATAATAATAAATATTAAATAACCAAGTTAATTTTTATCCGATTTCTATAAGAGTCTCGACGCAGGTCATTGTCTTCGTGACGGAAGTGTTCAATCTACCCGGTCCTATCCGGTTTCTAACCGACAAGTGGAATCCTATCGGATTCCTATAAAGGCCTTGACACTGGTGTCTTCGAGACGGAAGTTTACAACCTACCCGGTCCTATCCGGTTTCTATACGAAAAATGGAACCACAAGTTAATTATTTGAAAGTACCAAATTTCATTTCTTTCCGTTTTATATCCGATTTTTATAAAGGCATTTAAATTTACAAATATCGATTATATTTATAAGTATATCCATAATATATCAAAGAAAAAACCATGTTCTTAATAAATACTATTTTTTATAAGATTTATTTTTATTTTTCAGTGTCTACTTAAACTGTCTAGAAATCGGATAGAAATCGGATATAAACACTACACGATACCGGATAGAACCCGGTTAGAAGTCGGATACAAGTCGGGGACAAAAATCGGGTACAGTCCGGCTAGAATCAGATAGAATTATATTGTATACCAAGATACAAATTGCGTAGGAATCGGATAGAAACATTATATGAAACCAGATAGAATTCGGGTAAGGGCCGAATAGAAATCAGATAGTATCTTGCAGATCCAGATACCAATCGGATAGAAATCGGATATAAACATTACACGAAACCAGATAGAACTCGGTTAGGAGTCGGATAAAAGTCGGGGACAAAATTCGGGTATAGTCCGGCTAAGACCAGATAGGAACTCACTTCAATCCGGTTCTTATCCGATTTCTATCTGACATTTTAAGCAGGGTTGATAGGGAAAGGGGATTTTTGTGTTTCGGGGAGAAAAGGCATTTTGACTGGAAAGGGAAAAAGAAGTTTTGGTTAAAAAGGGACAGACGGGTTTTAATTGGAAAGTTAAGCGTTGGTAAGAGGAAGGGGGATTTTCGTCTGAAAGGGAAGGGAGTTTGATTTGAGTAGAAATGATGATTTCGGAGATTTAAAAGATTTTAAATTGAATTTAATGGAATAAATGTTGAGGCAATAATCCATTATTGCCTATGGCTGTACATATCTGTCTATCTATCTTCGATGTACCTACGTTCTTTCCTATTCAGGAGGGGATCTTATCCTTGTAGAATGTATGTAGACGCCTCGACTCCCGCAGCATACTGCATCGATTTTTAAACTTGTTCGACTACCGGTAGGCGAGAGGAGAGATGGAGAGAAGTCGCTCTTTCAGAATTTGCCCGATTGAAAATTTATCTGATGCGCGCAGAGTACCAAGTAGCTCTCGCTTCCTTGGTGGCCGTTTAGGGATGTCTCGATTGATACTTATTTTATTTTACTTCACTTTACCTTTTTGCCACTATTTTCCTTGATTGTTGAATCTTGAACCGACTTTGATCAGCATTATGTCGGAAACT
Organism: Synergus japonicus; assembly: GCA_900474275.1. Taxonomy (NCBI): domain Eukaryota; kingdom Metazoa; phylum Arthropoda; class Insecta; order Hymenoptera; family Cynipidae; genus Synergus; species Synergus japonicus. The sequence goes on along the minus strand of UCOH01012329.1, from coordinate 26,521 downwards.
AGGAAGCAAGCGAAAATTTTACGTACGCTGCAAATCTATTATCGATATTCATCAACAATCACATGAAATATTAAGAGTATTCGGTTCAAGTTTTCACATAATAATTCAATTTCTCCATTTTCTCTCCATATCATAAAAAATTTGTCAGAGAGTAACGTGCTTCACCTTTGTAACTAAAACTCACTTCCGCTTCTTATCAAATCACTTTGGCTTTTACAACCAAAAATCCCCTTCCTCTTCTCCATTTCAACCAAAACTCCACTCTTCATTACAATAAAAACTCTCCTCTCCTATTAACCCCCCTTCCATTTCCAATCAAACCCTGTCCCCGCCCCTTTCTAACCTAAACTTCTCATTCTTTTGACAACTCAAACTCATCTTTAATCGTTCAAACAAAAACTCTCCTTTTCTTTCAAACCAACTCACCTCCCAAACCCCCCCATCCTTTTCAAACAAAATTCCCTCCACACAACTACAAAACTATGTCCTCCCATCCCCACTAATCTTTTCCTATACAACAAAAACCCCCTCTCCTTTCCGACCAAAGCTTTCCTTTCATTTCTAACCAAAGTTCCTCCTCATCCCTTCCTAAGTTAAAGCATCCACCTCTGGAAATCTGTCAAAATTTTCTGAAACCATTTCGGATATAAAATTTTTCGATTTTACACTCATACTTTCATTCTCGGCTGCTCGATCTACGGCCACCTTCACGCTTAAATCTCTTTCAAATACAGTGTTAAAAATCCCTGAATATCTATTATTTCGACAGATAAAATTCTGTACCCAGTAAATTACAAAAAACAATCACATATATTTCTCTGAAAAACGATAATTTCTTATTGAATGATATATTTCAACAGTAAAACCGAGATGCTACCAAATTACCCTGAAACTTCTCATACTAATCAGAATTCCTCCTTCTAAACCACTTGTCTGAAAGATCGGAGACTGATTTAATTCCAAATTTAGAATCAGACTAATCTAAAATCGCTGATAGAATTTCGTATGGAGAACCACGTAAGATCTTCAGAGCAAAAAATTCTCAATACCAATCGTGGGGTTGGAAATTCGATGCATAGACTTGCAGGTTCCGGATGAAAGAGTATCGCGTCTCTCAGCGAGGTTTTTTTTTACGGTGAATTCCTTATTCCATGAAAAATATAAAATTCATAGCCCTGCAAATCTGTTCGACTTTTCCCTCTAAAGGTCTCTCACAAAAGTTATAAACTTCTTTTTCTTCATTTATATTTTAAACGAAAGTAAATTTATATTAATCAATTAATAATATTAAATAAATTGTTTAGTTTCTTCAGTTTTTCATAATCGTTGACAATTTTATGAAATCTGATAAAATTTGTTGAAATTGAAATTTATTAATACAAATAAATAAACTAAAAAATCAAATCAAATTAAGTCTTTAATATTCCCAATATTTTGAATAGGAAAATAATATATTCTAATTAAGAGGCGACAATTTTCTCTTTGAGATTATATCGCTTATTATTTTATGGGTGTACGTGAACCGAGCTTTATGCTCTGGGATTCTCAAGCCCGAAGTTGCTTTCCCTAGCTTGGAGGAGAATCGAGTTTTGGATATGAAATAATTAATGCAGTTTTGTGAGTGAGACGGACGTTACGTGTTACCACATTAGCCGGTCTGTGCACCCTCGCTTCCTCCGACTCGAGCCGCTTTTCCAACCCCTTTCCGCGCGCGGGTCGCTGCCAGGTTCACTCCTACCGGTTCCGGTCATAACTCAAAATCCCTCAGGTGTGTTAACCACATATACCCGCGCTTGCGGTCTCGCTGGAATTCTAAGACTTGCTGCTCAGGCCCTCCTGTTATTAAGCTCGCTCACATTTGGCTACTTGCCATGTATATCTTTCGCTCAACACAACCACAGTCAAAAGTGTCTCGAGTGTAGAAAGAAATTAATTTCCATTTCAAGTTTGTATTGACAGGCAAGTTTAAATACAAACTTGAAAATATTCAAAGAATTACTACACTATTGTATATAAATTATATTATACATATACATAATATATTATGGGTGATTTCATATCATATTTTTTACATTCTCATTACATATCGTGCAGCACTCCCGGCCGTCTAGGTCCGTGAGTGCAATTTCGTAGTTGGTTTTTCCTCTTTTTGGGCGGTATTCTTGTTGTAACGACAGGTTACACGCGTGTGAGTACCGCACGTACACTTCAATCAGGCTCTCGTTATCGAGTCTTGCGAGCGTCTAACCCCACTCCTGATATCCCTACTCCGCGCTTCAGCCATTGCACGACCATGTTAGTTGTCACTCCAGTCGTGCCTCGTGTCTGGTGAAGACTCAAGTCTTCTCCCTATATGAATAGGCGCTCCTATCATGTGTGGAAGACCAGCCGGAATCGTAACGCATAGGTACTTCCGCTCTTACCATTTCCAACCGACTTCTCTTCTCGAGGATTGTTTATGCTCAGGCGCTCCTGACATAGCCAACTCTAACTCACAGAAATCACAATTCACAGGCGCTTCTGAAATTGTAATTTCACACATTCTACCGCTGCATTTTACCGAAATTCCTGCTTCTCTTTTCCCAGAATCCAAACCATAAAATTAGGGAATTAATTTACTCTCAACAGGTGCTTCTGTGAGAGACAAATTAATCCGACATAGATAATAGGTGCTTCTATAAATATTATTTATTAATAATGGATTACGGTTATGCAACCGAAATTTACTTTATCCTAACTGTCAACCTCTCTTCGCTTGCCATACCTACCGTTGAATTGAAGACGAGTAACGTCGATAAAATGTATTCCGTTAAACATCACCTGTGTGTCTAGTTTTGTTAACCGAGTTCTGTTATTTTATGATATTTCATTGACACAAATCGTCTAACCGCTAATCCTTTCCGAATACCGTATCAGCAAACATTTCCGTAAACCGTAAATTCCGCGTAACTAGTTTCAAGAACCGCAATACACTCAATCGTTAAACACAGACGTAATAGTTTAATTTAGCTTTGTGTTGTCTAGAGGAAGGAATATTTTATTATTTTTGTTATTAAAAATAATTTATTTGTCTTTATCCTTTAGTCATAAACTTATTAATTTATTAGCAAATTTTTGACATGCATAATATAATATTTTAAATACAATATTTTGTACATAATTATTATGTTAATCCTACCGCTAATACATGTAACACTGAAAAATCCACATCTATGAGGACGCGAACCCACGCGTATGGAGTTGACTGGCCTACGCGAGCTAACGAAGGATTTAGGAGATGTGTTGTAAAAACCAGTATCACTCATCCAAAAGAGCTCTATCCCAATCTATCCCTTGTTTATCTAACTCTATCTTTTTTCATTACATTGTTAAATCCATAGCTTATGTCTTCAAACTCATTTATTTCGCGACTCTCCGTCTCTATCCCTTTCAATCTCATTTTCAGGATAATTACTAACCTATATTGAAATGGATCGACTTGATAGTATACTTCAAAAGCGATAGAGAAGGATTGAAAAGACTATGCAAGGATAGAACTGGATTGAGTGGTAAAGATCGAAATGGGTAGACTTTGCAGTATTATTAAAAAGAGATAGAAAAAGATTGAAATGATTAGACAATGGATAGACATAGATAGACATAGATAGACATAGATTGATATGGATAGGGATGGATACATTTTGATTCATTTTTTCTTTCTATTTCAAAGCTGAAGATTGCAAAAGATTCAAATAGATAGACTTTCTATCTTTTTACTTCCAACATGGATATCGAGAGGGGCTTTCTTTGGACAATAGTTTTCGATTGAGGGGCCTCAGAAATGCTACACTTTTCCATTTTAGTGGAAAATGCGCCGTCTCTAGTTTAGGAAATAAGATTGGAAAACGAGTTTGATCACGGTTTTTTGAAAAAGGTAGATAAGGAAGAGAGATTCTTAAAAATGGTTTGAAAAGGAGATTGGGATAAGCAGGTGGGAAAAATGAATGAAAAAAGAGTGGGGAAGGTTTCTGAAAGAGGGTTATTATTGGTTCATTAATTTACAAATAACAACTAAAAATAGGAAAAAATATAGAGCATTTTGTAACCCAATCAATACAACCAATTTGTCGAGAGAGTTCTTGATCACTATCAAAAAAGCAACGACTTTGCAGAAAATACAGGCGCATACGTGTGTGTCGAGTCGACGCTTTACCCCTATCGTACCCCCGGGAAGAATAATCTTAGAGAAAGAGCGAGTCGCGTAGGGCAAAATGGTGACAACATTTTAGCAGCTTTCCTGCTACCGGATGTTTCATATCCTCTATGGCTCTCTATGTTTACGTGTTCATCCACATTTGTGCGGATTACGCTTGCATGTGTTGTCATTGCCTGCGGGACCTTGCACACATTCTTCCATATTACTCATGTATAGCAAACCAACAAACCCACAAATGTTAAAAATACAGCAAGGATTACCCTATAGGAAAAAGAGGAGAGGATATTTCTATGTATCTATATCTATAAACGTGTATCAATCGATTTAAAAAAATATTCCTTTTTTCTCTACACTCTATTCAATTTACAGATATTGATTACGGTTTATCTTTCAGAGTGGGTAACACAAAAAAAGATACGACTCTATATTTTTGAAAGGTCAATATAAATATTTTTCTTTTATAGGTTTGTAGCTGACGAGGGAACTATTTCCGCTCTGAATTTTGATGAACTTTTTTTGAAGTTCGACGCGTAACAGAAGTTTGCCAATGCTAGCTGGAGTTGACAATTTTTATTCTGCTTTATGATTCCCTTTTTGCACATGTCTCTCCTTAGACGTTGGTCACGACTTACGACCTTCTTGTCCGATCATGATGGAGCAATTCCATGGATGTTATTGGGATCCTTCGCCCTGCCACACCTGCCACTTGGTAGTCGGCACGAATAGAGAACGACATTCTCCTCCTAGAGAGGATCGTGATCCGCTTACATCTATTTTTCTATCGTGCTCGACGTGTCAATTCCCAACCGCCTCTTTCCCTTTAATCTTTGTATAATGTTCCACCTGATCCAGTTCCAAATTAGGAAAATGGAAAAATTCTCGAGAAAGAAATTCTGAGAACTAGAGGATTTATGTTTAAAAATTCATTAAAAAATATTAACAATTATAGTTTTGATGAATTTTTGAAAAATACCTGAAAAAAACTCGATCAAATAGAAATACCCCCTTAAGTTTGCTATGCGTAACGAAGTGCGATGTTCAGTTTTCTATATTTTTGATTAGTTTCTAAATTAAAATTGATTGGATTTTTGTCGAATTTCCATTGAAACCATTTCTTGATTTAATTATGAAATTGACTATAACTTGTGATCTGATTGAAATTCTCTGATGCTTCTTGTAAAATCGAATTTAACACGTTCTATTTTTGTGCCGCTTGGCTGGTGAAATTCTTTTAACAAAGTAAATGACATCGTAGCTTTAACAATAACGCGATAATGCTGGAGCAAGGTTGGGTAAAGTAATTTAGGTCGTTAACATCACGGGACTTAAGTAGTAGTGGTTCCTCGCTAGTAGTAAGAGTCTGCGACATGGCAGACTAAGTGAAAAGTTTCCCATATGTCTGGACAGAAGACCTGACTGATACTTAAAATTTACGAACAACATTAGTTGAAGAAAATAAACATTTTATTCTGTCTTAGAAGATTATAAAGATTAAAGACTCCGTACTTTAAAACGACGCATGACAAATTACGACATGTACTCCAAAATTTATTGTAGAACAATTCACAAACTTTTAAAACTGTAACCTTTTCTTATTTATTTTAGCATTAGCTTCTCGGTTTAAGAATAGTTGATAAAGATGGGTGGGAAGTATACCTCTGTAATTCGTCACAGAAACAAGTCCACTCCCTTATTTGTGCTGACATTGAAATAGATAAGATACACAAAAGATAGAAAAAGATATTCAAGTGAAGATTGAAAGAAATAGGCGATTATGTGTATTGAGATGAAAAGGGATAGAAAAGAATAACATTTTTTTTGCGAATAAATAGACTAAAAGACAGAAAGAAATAGACATTACTAGAAATAAAGATAGACTGAGGGATAGGAAGAGATAGATACCACCGGATACGGAGATATAATTGTGGATAGAAAGAGATAGAGTTTTGAGGATTCAAAATGGATACTTGGAAGAGATAGAAAAGTTCTATCTCTTTACTTCCAACAGGGATTTCTATACTATCCTCCTTACAGACATAATCCTTTTGTTAATCAACGCACAGAACTCATATTCTTTCCATGACGTCATTTTTCCGGTCCCTAGGAACTAAACAGTACCATCTACTCACATTACTGCTTGAAAAACTAGAGATTTCGGGTCCGCTCCACAGGCATGAAAATAGACCGAAATCATGGAGGTATTCTAAAAAATAATTTTAAAAAGTGTCCCAAATTGCCCCAGTCTTCTCTACAATAATGAAAGGATTTTTTTAATCAAATTGTGAAGAGACACTTTCTCATCGGTAAAAGCATATTTTAGAAGCTAGAGTTTCGCTTTTAATGCAAAGGATCTCTTTCAAGAAAAAACTTACGATTTGTTCTAAAAGCAATTAGGGCTCTGAAGCAAAAACGAAGGCACAAAAAATGCTCCTTCAAACTTTTTGATCACCTCCATAACGAGAAAGACGGTTTGGCTTTGATCGTCAATCGCAGACCTTCCTGTTTCATTTTGATTCGATTTTATTTCGCCCGCATTCCGATTTCTGATATCTTCGCTGGATTCTCCTCCTCCGGAACTCGATTTTCTGCCCCGTCGGAAGTAAAGAGATAAAATGAAAAAAAAAAAAAATGGAAAAATGAGTTGATCATGAAAGCAGAACTTCAAAGTACTGATGTACTAGTTAGTGCCTGGCTATGCGTAATTCAAATATATTAGAAACAATTTTTTAATTAATTAATATTACGCTTTACTAAAAGGAAAATACTCTTGCACAAAATAAGGAGAAATAAGGAGAAAACAAAAAGAAATAGAAAGAAATCTTTGAATTTTACTGGAAATCAATTGACATCTTTTGAAATCTGTAAAATATTTCAAACCTTTTTCAAACATTTTTTCGTAAATTAATATTTAATTTATTTTTTATTTACTCTTATGGTGTCGTTAATTGGTTAGTTTACCCTACATTGGGATGAGTTGATAAAATAAATAAGGACGTTACATACGTCCTTGTTGACCTCCTTGTGACATACGCGCTTCTTGATCTTCACGTGGCATATGTCCTTATTGAACCCCCATATGAAATACGCCTTCATATTGATCTTCACGTGAAATACGCCCTTATTGACCTTTTCATTAGTAAAGTGATTTGTCTTTAGCAAATTTCAATGAAATTAAGAACACTCATTATATAATTACATATATTCTGCATTTTGGCTCTCTAATATTCTAATTCATTTAAAATAAAAATAGAAAATAATTACTAATTTAATTAATTAAGTAATTTTGTATCTATTATCTCTATATTATGAAAAGATTTCGCTGTTGCCACCGCTTTGCCAAGAATCCATCCCATGTGACATATGCCTTCTGGAACTTCACGTGATATACGCCCTTATTGACCCCTCTTTAATCAGGTGTTTCGTCTTTAGCTAATTTCAATGAAACGAAGTTTATTCATTACATATATTTTGGTTTTAATATTTTAATTTATTTTAAAATGAAAATATAAAATAATAGGGGGGTTTATAATTAATAATAATATCAATATTAGTAATCATGGAATTTATCACAATTTTAATGGGGAGTAGTAGCCCTCCCTATTATATTAAAAACCATTAAAATTCATTCGTATATTTGGGATTAATTCATTTCGAATTTAGTATCTGTAGCATACTGGTTAGGACGAACTACTCTTTTTTCAAATAATTATATCATTAGAAAAAATTATATTTAGTATTTTTAAAAATAAATAATCGATTAATTGGGGACGATTTTCGATAAAGCTCAAAATTTCGATGATCCCCCTCGAGAAATGGGGATATGAAATGGAGATATCAACTTTTTATTTGTGTGGATTCAAGGGAATAGTGCTTGGCATGAAGGGATAGAGGCAAAAATTAGAGTGGTTATTTTTGAGGAGCACAAAAATTTTTACTGATGCACAAAAAAAGCCAAAAAATTATAAGATAATAAAAAACATAAATTCGATTGAGAAGATGCTAGCTTAATGGATCTCTTTTTCATGCATATCCCATTTGTCGATATACATATGTACTTATCCCTGTTGTAAGTAAAAGATAGAAAGTCTATCTATTTAAATCTTTTTCAATCTTTAGGATTGAAATAGAAAGGATCAATGAATCAAAATGTATCCATCCCTATCCATGCCAATCTATTTCTACCTCTTTTCTAATCTGCAATAATCTCTTTCCTTTTGAATCTCAATATTTCGATCTTTCTTTATCCTTCGTCTATCTTCGACAATAATATCCTATCCTCGATCTATCCACAATAATTTTTCTTTATTCTCCGTCTATCCACACCAATCACTTTCTATCCTATTAATATTTCTAATATCCTATTAATATCCTATTTCTAAACTATTAATCTATTGCAACGCCTATCTTTTTCAATCCCTACTTTCCTATCTATGTCTATACCTAATCCTATCATTTGAATCCTTGTATAATCAATTCAATCTTTTTCTATCTTTTTAAGTAAACTCCTAAGTCTAAACATTTCAATTTTTATCATTGTTATCCATCTCTATCCTTTTATTGTCTTTTCAATCCTTTCCTATCTCTCTTGAATTATATTACTAAGCGTATCCTTTTCAATCACTACATTCTATCCGTGTCTATCCATAATATAATCATCTCAATGCTTTTCTAGTCTCTTTTCAATTTACTCGGCAGTCTATCCTTTTCAATCCATACCTATGGACATAAGTCCATAACTATTCGTGTGTAATAATTTTAATCCTTCTCAATTGCTCTTTAAATGTACTATCAAGTGTATTCATTTTAATATAGGTTAGTGATTATATTGACAGAGATTGAAAAGTATAGCGATGGATAGACAAGAAATAAATGAGATTTAAGATATAGAGTTATTGATTTAACAAAGAGATTGAAAAAGATAGGGATGATTTAACAAGGGAGAGATTGGGATAGAGCTTTTTTGGATGAGTGAAACTGGTTTTTACGACAGAATACCTAAATCCTTCTTTACCGCAATGCACTAAACATTGGACAGCGAACTTTATGCACGAAGGTTGGTACCCCCATAGATGTGGGTTTTTCAGTGTTAAATGTGTTAGCGGTAAAATCAGAATATTATTGATGTACAAAATATTGTATTTAAAATATAATTATGCATTTTAAAAATATGAAAATTAATAAGTTTAAAACTCAGAATGGAAAAGGATAACGTTGGATGGATGCAAAGTGTATACTTTGGAGGGATAGAACATCTCTATCCTTTTTTATAAAAAAATTTCTATTCTTTTCTATTTTTTTTACTTCCAACTGGGTATAATATAAGTTTTCAACTCATTTATCTTTTTTCACAATTTTTGTGTTAGATTTTAAATTTCTGCAAAAGTACATACAGAAATAAAAGTTGGATAGATATTCTATCCAACCAAATAAGTTTCATAGTTTTAGGAGTTTTCGTTTATAAGTAGAAGGAGATAGAGAATTTGGAGGTTGCCTATTTCCTCGACAATTGGTTCCTTTACCTTATACCTGCATACAGATATATTCAACTGCTACAGAAGTTCAGTTTTCCTTCCAAGTTCCAAGAATCGACCTCCTAAATCTGAGGTTTGAGGATGTACCCACTTTCGCGAGCAGCGTCTGTAGCTGGACCGGAAAGGTGGTCGTTGGCCTCTAGAAACGCGACTTATGGCGCCTGCTTCCGTTGTACTAATTTGGAGAGAGCTCGCTAACGAGCCCTTTGAGGTCGTAAGTTTAGCCGTTGCGGCCGCGGTCTGTGGAGTAGCCACCGCAAGCCCCGTCCGAGTGCCGATCTGCCTTTGCCCATTCCATTCGCCTTACCCCCGCCCTTCAAGATCCTTGAAAAAAAACTGCGCATACCTTTTCTCACTACTGCCAGAGCTTGCGCGGCCACGCGCCGTCCGTAGTGGGGAAGCGAAAACGTGCTCGACTCCCGCTCTTTCGCAAATTCAGTTCGCGCCACAAGCTCGCCGGATGCGAATGCGGCAGCCGGTTCAGAGCTTGCGTGGCGAGAGCGTGTCCTGATCAAAGTTCGGCTTCGTGTTTCAAATAATTATCTAAATAAAATACAGAAAACAAGTTTTTGTGTGCATGGAATCCCTACTGGAATTTGAACAAAAGTTAAAGACAATTTTAGGATTGAAATCAAAATTAATGAATTTACTAAAGAGTTTTTGGTAATAGAAATAAAGAAGACTTTCAGGAAATGGATGAGTCAAAGTGACTTTGTGGCTAAAGGACTGATTGGGAAATAATTGGAGATACTTTCATGGGGAGGGAAAGAGTTGTGGAAAGTTTTGAAAAAGTTTGAAAGAAGTTTTCGCTTTTCATGAAGAGGATCACGATAGATGACCTTGATTTGATGGTGATTATTCGCAAAGAAAGAGCACTTAAGAGGCTTGAGAATTCATCCTCCTTCTGCGCCGGGAAGCAATAATCAACTTTCTGCCAAGTTTCCTTGTAATCAAGTTCTCTGAGGATCGGCTGGAAATTTTGAAGATGCTAAATGAAGGGAAGGATGAGAGGAGTTTTGATCAGATTTCGCTAAGTTGCTAATTAGAGTTATCAATTAATTAAGCAAGGGAGTTTTCAGCGTGCCAATTAAAAAGGAAGTTCTCACGCTGGGAGGCTGGAATTCAATATTGATTCAATCAAAGGAGAAGTATTAATCCGTGATTTTCTCGTCGAGATTTGATCTTCGTATTGGGTCTTCTCGTTTACTAATTTGACACTTGGAGAGTGAAAAAGTTCTAAAGGATGAACGCAGTGTTTTCGTCGTCTAGTTGAAGTTTTTTTTTTATAGGTTGAGTACGAAGGGAAGTAAGGAACTTTGAAAATGAGCGGGAGTTCTGTTCTGCTGTGCATGCTGGCATTTCTTGCTGTGATACAAGGTAAGTTTTGGCGAGTTTTTCTTTCTGTGTAGTTAAATTAAATTACAAATTTACAAATGAATTTACAAGTGTTGAAATTAAAACAAAAGTTGTATTTTATCTACAATTTATATTAAGAAAGTGTACAATTTTTCAATAAAATAGAAACTTAAATGTGAAATTAGCTTGAGGAGTTAATTCTCTTCACGAAACTTTGTTTCTTTTTTTTTTTTATAAATTAATTGCAAATTATTAATTTTTTTGCAGAGCAGTTTTAATAGACGATAGTCAATTAAATAAAATTATTATTATTATTCCGCATTTCTCGTTATTTGACTAAATCTGTTGAATACAAATTCCGGAATGATTCGGAAAATTTCGGAATGAATTTCAATCGGAATAAGCTTTCGCTAGGGATATATTTCAATATTGTATATGTATTTTACGGATATCATTAAATGTAATGTAATCATTAATTTAATATAATCTGATATATCTTGTATATACATTGCTATTCTACAGATATTAATGCATAATTTAATGAGAAATTTTTTTCCCTACATTTTCGCTTCCTTGACTATTTTCCGTTTGCATCTGATCACAAATCGACCAGAAACTCTGATCGTTAGCTTCCCGTAATCACGGCTAGCTTTATTAATTTTTCATAAGGGTTATACGTTTATTTTCTTATTTTTCGTTATAAAAAGTCAACAACTTCTCGCCTCCTAAAATAACCTTTACTGTTAGAAATAATAAAATATAAAACTAAATTTAAAGTATTCCGGCTTTAAGAAAAATTCTTAAATTTTTTTTTTCATTGCTCAGTAGAAAAACAACTTAAATACACAATTCTTTGTTAAATTTGGCGGCAAATAATATAAATATTCCTAATACAAATTAGAACATGCGTATCATCCCTAAATGTTTGGTGTTGTTCCTATGTGTAAATTATTTCTTCATACTCAAATTACATTATTCATATTAGTAAGGGGTTTCTGGGGACGCTGATTTGAAATCTGAAGTAAAAATTTATAACTTCATTATGGCGAATCCAATATGGCGGACCGCAATTGAAAAAAGTAAATCGATGAAAACGAAAAATGCTACATGAAGGTTTTTTGGGTCTATGATTATGAATATGCATTCATTGCATTCATTGCATTCGCAAAATGCAACATGGAGAATATTGTTTTATGAATCAAATTAAATTGAGTAGTAAAAAGTAATTGTAAGTTAAAGTTACGAAATGTTTATTATTTCAAAAATGATTGTATACATTTATTTGCCATTTTCATGTATGCTAATCTGTACAGTGATGATAATCATGGAAAACATTTTTAAAGCACAAAGATTTCTTGCATCATGAGCACCTAACAATTGGATTTGTACACCCTTCATCTTCCCAGATTTTGAAGCTCCAATAGTTTATATTTCAGAATTTTGTTTTTAGATTCACAATCAGTGTCCGGGAAAACCCTCATGTAGCAATTTTCGTTTCTATCGATTTGGTTTTTTCAATAGCAGTCTGCCATATTGGATTCATCTTGAATTTTGAAATTTTTATTATACTTCAGATTTGAAATCAGCGTCTCGAAAAACCTTTTTAAAACATAAATAATGTAACTTGAATATTTAGGAATAATTCAGGCGTGGAAGTATTACCAAACATTTAGGGACGAGGGTGGTTTACCTTTGTAAAGAACAAAGATTCGCGGGTTCTAATTTTTATTAGGGATATTTATATTATTTGCCACTGAACGTGATAAAGAATTTTGTATTTAAAGCCGAAACACTAATTTTAATTTTGTATTTTATTTATAACAGTAAAGGTTATATCCAATCAACAAATTTTAGACTTTTTATAAAGAAAATTAAGAAAATAAAATTATTTTAACCCTTATAAGAAAGAAAGTAATAAAGAAACCAAATTAGTTTCACCTACCTAATTCCCTAGGTTCACCATCAAAATCAATCCCTAAGCACAAAATAATCATTAGAAATCACCAAACTTCGAGACCTAAAATTTTATCGTTTAAAATGGTTCGATTATTGAATGTCAAAGGAGCCAAGCACCGCTTCATTAACCTAGAGGGATAGGTGGATGAAACTATGTTGGGTTTCTTTAGATATTGAATGAATAATATTTTAGGTCTCGACGTTTGGGGATTTTAAAAAATTTTTTTATGCTTAGGGGTGAATTTTGAATGACAACCTAGAGGGATAGGTGGATGAAACTATTTTGGGTTTCTTTAGATATTGAATGGAAACATTTGAATGAATAAAATTTTAGGTCTCGAAGTTTAGGGATTTTTAATAGTTTTGTTGTGCTTAGGGGTGGATTTTGAGGAACAACCTGGAGGGTTATGTGGATGAAACAATTTTAGGCCTCTTTTGACATTGAATGGAAACGTTTGAAAGAATAGAATGTTGAGTCTCGAAGTTAAGGGAATTACAATGATTTTTGTTGTAATTAGGGGATGATTTTGGGGGTCAACCTTGTATGGTAGGGGGTTGAAATGTTTTGTGTGCCTTTTGACATTGAATGGAAAAATTTATCATAATCAGATTTTAGGTCTCGTCCTTTTTACAAAAAAAAAACAAACTTTTCACTGACATAAACGTTGAAAACTTCAGCTTCATTGCTTTTTAATCAGTTCTCCAGAAAATATATTATCTCTCCGTTTGAATCCACAATATCATATTCGTCAATCTACCCTTTTCTATCCACGACCTACTTGAACTTTTTTGATTGAAAAATATACAAAGTACTCATTCAAACGAATAAAAAATGTCTATCTCTTTAAATCCGTTTACTTCCAGCAGGGAAGAGCTGTCCCGTTTGGTGGAACGTACAGTGGCGTAATTATCACTCCAAGCGGGTGGCTTGCCAGTTTTGATTAAACTTGACTATTTCGCGGCGAACGGCGAACGAGAGAGCAAAATACGCGGAAAATGATAAACGCGTACAGTCATGACATGACGCGTGCACGTACTCCGCTTAACGGGAATGTGACGGTGTATGTATAAAGTAGATCGTCAATCAGCGTGATTGAAGGTTCGAACTGCACCGAATAACAATTTACGCCAAATGACTGACGGGTATGCACTCTCGGCAATAGTGAATCGAGACAAAGGTATTTTACCCCCTGGATATTGTCCGACTGTTTGTGTTGAAATCACAAACTCTTGTGGTCGCCTAGCGCGCCGGGTAAATAAAATTTATCTACCTCCATCAAGACTTTTTCAGACATGCTGTCCTGGCGAAATTTTCTATAGAACAATTTCTATCCGTCTGAATCTGTTTCAATCCACAGAATGTACCTGAGCGAATTCGTGAAAAATGAGGAATCTTGTCCGATCTTGTTGGAAGTAAAAAAATAGAAACTCTATCTACTTGAATATTTTTCAATCTTTAGGATTGAAATAGAAAGAAAAATTAATTATTATACGCGATTAGATGTGGATATAAAGGTATGGTTTGAAAAGATAATAGACTTCCTAGTAAATTGAAAAAAAAAAAACAAAAAAAAAAACAAAAAAAGGATTGAGATGATTAGATTAAGGATAGGCATGGATAGAATTGTAGTGATTGAAAAGGACAGACTTGGTAAATACACTTCAAGAGAGATCGGAAAGAATTGAAAAGATGATAAAAGGATAGAGATGAATAATAATGGTAAAGATTGAAATGAATAGACTTGGTATTATACTTAAAGAGAAATAGAAAGAATCGAATTGATTATACAAGGATAGGTATGGATAGATTGGTAGAGATTGAAAAGGATAAGCGTGTAAAAGACATAAGTAAGGATTAGAAATGGTTGGACCAGGGGTGGACATGGATAGAAAAGTAGGGATTGAAAAAGATAGGCGCTGTAATAGATTGCGAAAGGCATAGAAAAAGATTGGTATGGATAGACGGAGAATAAAGAAAGATTAGCGTGGACAGATGGAGGATAGGAAATTATTGGCGAAGATAGACGAAGGATACTGAAAGTTAGAAATATTGAGATTCAAAATCACTGTGACAATATTTTCTACTTCTAAAGAATTTTATGGTTAAAAAGGTCAAACTTTCAATTGGAAAACTCAGATGGCTGAAAAGCTAAAATAACAAGATGAGAAATAAAACAAAACCTGAATCGATTCGATTAGTTAAACCGAAGGTAATGAATTTAAAGTACGCGAGAATTAAGCATTTCAACAAATTTTATCGAATATCTGAATGAAAATATTTCTAAAAAAAAAATGTCTATAAAAATCGTGATAAAAGTATCAGCTCATTTGATAAATAGAAGCAGTAAAAAAAATGGTCAGGTAATTCTAAATCCTTAAGTTAAAATACACTGAGAAACCCGCGTTTGTATTTATTGTTAAAAAGCACACTAGATTTTACTATCTGTGCTTAGCAATAAGGGGCAAAAAGCAAATTTTAATAATATTTACTAACCTCAATAGTAACGCGTAGATGTTTACAGAATTACAAGGTATTTTAGAATAAGAACTAAAACTATTGCAGAATTTGTAAACTATATAGTAAAATGATGCGCAGAGACCATGCGCATCGCATTACTAACTGGGTTAGTAAAATATGACAGTTAGAATTACAAAAAAATAAAAGCTTTGATGGGGCCTACTTCACATGTATTAATATTCTAGCCTACACATATTTTATAATATCAAAGATTAGAAATTACAATGATATATACATATTATTAAGTTGAGCTGAAACAGAAAAATCGATTTAGAAGAAATAGAAGCTGGTGGGAATCGAAACACAGGTTTTCGGACTAGCAGTCGGATAATGTTCAATTTACCTATAAGAACATAATAAGATTGTCAAGAAAAACGTCCATATGACTGTCTAAATCCGTTGTTCGAAAATCGGCACACATCGGATACGCTCGGCTGTGCTCGGTTCAAGATTTGACGTTTTCTATTAAGCCAGTTAATAATGTAGAATGTATAACTTATTATTTTTGTATTAAAATATCGAAATTTTCTAATACAAAATTTGCCTTCCTGAAAATATATATGTATATCAAGAAAGCAGTATAATATTAATCAATTACACTTCCTGACTTTACTTGGTTTCTGTGCTGACGTTGAAATGAACAAATTTAGTCCTTATCCATATCCCCCAATTTAGGGGAAGCCTCATTTAAGGGAGCGACGATGAGGAACCGGAACTAAAGCTATGCAATTTATCCTGAATCTTTGAAGTAGTTTTTCAGAGGTTTAGAACTGTCTGAACAGTTTTGGAAAGGATTAGAAGTCTTAGAAAATTGTGCAATTATTCTTAAAAGATGCGGTAGAAACATGCAGAAGATTCTTGACTTCTATATAATTTTCAGAGATGCTTTTAGGAAGCTTTAAAACATTAAAACGCAAAGTAAATACTTTGAAAATTTTAACATCGATGAGATTTAAAATATTTCTGCGAATTTCATAAAATTGTAGTGAATTCCGAAAAATGTTAATAAATTTCAAAAAATTACACTACCATCGAATTTGTCAACATGATTGGTATTAAAAATCATTGCTGACTTTGAACAACAATATTTCGGTGAAAAAAAAAAAGATAGGGCATTTAAAAAAAAAAATTGGAAAGCTTATGAAATTCCACGTCTAGTGGTGCCCAATAAATATTGTTTTGACCTTCTGAAAAGAATACAGCATGTGAGAAGTTTTAAAAAGGAATTCATGATTTTCTCAAATTTTGTACCTCGACTTCAATTTTTAGCATGACCTAGGAAAATTGTTTCAAAAATCTTAAAATTATATGACATATTTTATATGACATTTTATATGACATATTTTAAGAACTTTAATATTGAATTTAAATAATTGTATATAATTACAAATAAAAATAATATTTTTCATTTACTATAATTTGAAATAAAAATTACTGATGAACGAAATCGGAGGCATAAGAGGGTGTGGGAAGTAAGAGTTGCCTACTCGTGATGGCATTCAGCCATCTTATATGTTTCGCTTCTATGTTTCGTCTCAAACGTTTTGAAAAATATACTAAATATATTTTAGCCTCTCTGCTACAACTTCAATAAATTTGAACGTCTTTTTCACTGTATATAGGAGAATTTTTCTTGAACTTGTGAAGCTTCCTTAATTCAGTGCCGATGCCTTACTCTTCCAACAAATACAGCTTCCCAAGGAGCCGGAGACAAAGCTGGTTTTTCTATTGTAAAAAGCAAGCAAGAGGAAGAATATCAAGTTGCGTTATACTCGTATTCACCTCCTTTCAGTTTACGTGACGATATATTTCCGAAGTAAATAAGATTCCATTGTTCATGAAATTTTTATATGCAACTGGCGAAGCCTTCTTTCGGGAATGATATCTCAAGGGGTTCGACGTGCAAACAAAAGTGGGGGAAAACAAGGAGAATTTGTCCCTAAGGAATTTGTGTAGCCTTTGATTTTACTTTCTTGCTCACAAGTCGAAGATGAGATTTGAATTTCCTTTAGTTTTTCTTTTTTTTACGATTTGAAAAAAAAAGAGGAGGCAATTTTAAAATATATCATAAATTTATATTATATTATTTTACTAAAAAATTGCTTTTTTCACTTTTCTCTTTGATCATGACGTCTGTAGGTGGCGGATTTGCTCCGAAGGTGTTATTTAAAAACTACATATATTTTTTAATATTTGAATAATTTTTAAGAATTTAAATTTTAAGTATGTGTAAGAGAAAAGTATCACAGTTGAATTTCAAAGAATATGTAAACATTAATTAATATCATTCATCTCAGTACCTATTATCATTAAAAAAGGTGCAAATATGTTATAAAAGAATTTCAGGATTTTCGTAAGATTGCAAAGAATTTTTTATCAGGGATTTCAAGGATTTCAAGGTACTTTATATGGAAGTAATTTGAAGAAATTTTCTTAAAAAGTGTAAGAAGTTTTAAGATTTTCAAGATATTTAACGAAGTTTTAAGTCATTTTAATGATTTTAAAGAGTTGCAGAAAAATTTAAATGATTTTAAAGAATTTAAAGAAATGTTGAAGAAACTTTAAAAGATTTCAAGAGACTTCGAGTGATTTTAGGAAATATTAAGAGATTTTTAAATGATTTTAAAGAATTGCAAGTCATTTAAGGGCACGTGTTACTTACCATATGAGCCAATTTAAATAACCCCGTTTTTTTCTACAATTTTTACTTTATCAAAAAAATAATAGTGGGCATCCGTTAAGAATGCGAACACGGAGGGATTGTCACTATTATTTTTTTGAAAAAGTAAAAATTGTGGAAAAAAACGGGGTTATTTAAATTGGCTCATATGGTAAGTAACACATACCCTTAAACCGTTTTAAAAAGATTTAAATGATTTCAATGATTTTTAAATATTTTTTTTTTCAATATTAGCATTCTATTTCTAGAATTGAGTAAGTGTGTTAATCCAAAGTTCGAACCTCACAATTCGATTTATTCAGTTATTGATTTTCAAAAAACGTGTCCATGTTTTTATTAGTAATACATTTATTACAATATATACTGTCTTTTCCATAAACATTTGTTAGGGTCTGGAAATGGATTAATGTTTTTGGCTAGGGTAGTATATTTAGGGATATATTGTACTGCCTGTTTAAAAACATACGGTAAGCTATGATTGAGGATGAATTTTTTAGAATATGCTTTTACATTTAGTACAATATAATATTATCTTTTTGATAAATATAGAAAGTTTCTCGATATAGGTCAATGTTTTTCGTAGGGTTATCTTGATTCTCAAAATAGCGGTGGTGGTGGTGGTGGTGGTGGTGGTGGTGAGATCTTTTTGATATGGTCTCTGGTATAAAAAGGACAGTATGGTAAGGAAATCCCTAAGGATATCTGACCTTCGATAAACATGTTCGATATCGTTTATAAATTCGTATTGGGTACCAAGTGAGCTTATTAAGAATTCGGTAGAGGACCGAAGGGTACATATATGTATATATGGCAGAAAGTGAAATATGCAATGTTTAAACTTTAACTTTATTTAGTGAACTCAAATGTTCAATTTTAGAAAAAAATTGAAGTGAATAAAAATTGGTTTTATAATAACGGGATTTTAAAAGAATTCCAGGGAGTTTTAGAAAAAATTGTAATAGATGTCATATAGTCTTCATAAGGTTTCGTAAGATTACATAAAATTTCCAAAGATTAAAATAGATTCGAAAAAAAAATATAAAGTGTTTTTAAAGATTACCAAGGATATCAGAGTATTGACATTTATTTATACAGATTTAATAAAATTTTTTAAAGAATAAAAAAAATTAAAATGTTTAATATTCAAAAATTTTCAAATATATTATACAGGACTTTTGAAGCATTATTTATAAAAATCCAATAAATATTAATGAGTTCAAAAGAAAATATAAAGACCTTAGAAATAATTTCAAATGTTTCCAAAAATTTTAATGGATTTAAAGAAAAGAATTTGAAAGATTTTTTAGGATATTAAGAAGTAATTTAAAAAAAAAAAGAATAAATTTCCGATTAGTTTAAACTTCTAATTTTGTTTAAACTCCGTATACTTATGTATTTAATGTGCTGATATGAAAATCATAGTAAAAATTGGCAACTATTTGATTTTCCTGGTTGAAACCATGAAAAAACCATAAAAATAATGTTTTTTTTTTGCTGGTATCTTCGCTGATATAAAAATTATATATAAAATGTTTCAAACAAAAGTTGTAGATCTTTGTTATAATTGTGTAA
Organism: Synergus japonicus; assembly: GCA_900474275.1. Lineage (NCBI taxonomy): Eukaryota > Metazoa > Arthropoda > Insecta > Hymenoptera > Cynipidae > Synergus > Synergus japonicus. The sequence continues at coordinate 6,713 of UCOH01012329.1, read as the reverse complement.
AAATGTAGATTTTTGTTATAAAACATTGTAAAGGGAATGGTAAAAGGAATGGCAAAGGGAATGGCAAAGGGAAATGATAAAGGAAATGGTATAGGGACCTAAAAAAATTATAACGGATTTAAGAAAATTATAAGATATTGCAAAAGATTTTAAGAAAATATAAAACATTATTTCATAAAATTTCAAATAATTTCAAAATATTTTAGTATATTCGAAATATTAAAAAATATTCGAAATAATGTAATAGAAAAAAAGAACCAATTGTCGAGGACATACATATATGGTCAGTCCCAAAAATCCTGGTAATTTTTTTTCAGATTATTTATTGAACAAACACATACAGTTTTCTGAATACTTTTTAAAGTACTACCCTTCCGACTCCATGCTCATTTTGCAATGCTTCACCAACTCCTCTTAGACTACCTGTAAGACCTCAACAGAGATCTCTCGTAAACAAGTCGTCGACGGTCTTTCGAGCCTCCTGGAATCTCTTGTACCACTCGAAAATTCGTTTCTGTAAAATTGCGTCCTTGTCGAAGGCTTTCCTAAGCATTTTCAAAGTATCCGCACCATTTTTACCGAGCTGAACGTAAAATTTTATGGCGCAACACTACTCGACATTCTGCGCCATCTTTTTTTCGACGATTGTGATGTGCAAAACTTTAGTTGACTCGCGACCATTTATACTTACGAGGAGTGATTAAAACGATGGAAAACGTGTTGAATACAAAATACTTCAAGAGAGATAGGAAAGGATTGAAAAGACTATACAAGGATATTGGTAAAGATTGAAATGGATAGACTTGGTTAGTTCAAGAAAGATAGAGAAGTATTGAAAACATTATACGTGGATAGATATGGATATAAATGTAGACTGGACAATACACTTCAAGAGAGATAGGCAAGAAATGAAAAGACGATAAAATGATAGAGATAGTGTTAAGAATGGTAAAGATTGAAATGGATAGAATTGACAGGAGAATATTTAAGGAGAGATAGAAAATGATTGAAATGATTACACAAGGATAGATATGGATAGATTAGTAGAAATTGAAAAGAATAAGCATGTAAAAGACATAAGTAAGGATTCAAATGATTAGACCAGGGATAGAAATGGATAGGAAATTATGGATTGAAAAACGCAGGCTCTGCAATAGATTGCGAAAGGGATATAAAGAGATTGGTGTGGATAAACGGAGAATAAAGAAAGATTGGCGTGGATAGGAAATTACTGGTGAAGATAGACAAAGGATAAAGAAAGATAGTAATATTGACATTGAAAAGGAAAGAGTTTCTTGTAGATTAAAAAAGAGATAGAAATAGATTAGCATGGATAGGAATGGATACATTTGGATTCATTTTGCTTCCTCACAGGGGAAGCTTTGTTTTCGATACATTTTCTAATATTTTTAAAATCGTTTAATTAAATTTTTCTCACGTGATAAATATCTAATACAACATTCTAATCAATTGCCTGTGTATGCGCGCGCGCGCGTGTGTGTGTGTGTGTGTGTGTGTGGATGTCTCCATTTTTGTCGCCCTATTAACTTAAAGACAGTTGTAAATAAATTAATGAAATTTGTAGGGTATATTGGCACCACCAATATCGCAAAACGTGCCAAAGGATTTTTCAAAATATTGAATTTTAACATTTTTATGTAGATTTTGAATTTTTGTAAAATTGAGTTTTCGATTATAGCTTCTCAAATAATGAAAATTCAAAGCTTATGTAAGGAAAAGAATGATTCCTTGCATCGAAACGAATCGATTGATCTGTATGATTAATGAATTTTATAGAATTTATAAAAAAAATGATTATTTTTAATTTTGAAAATGGTTAATGCTTCCTCTATGAGAAAGCAAATTTATTTGCAACACTATCATAATGAGGAAACAAAGTGCTCACAAATGAGCACAAAAAATATAAATATAGATAAATGGCACACCCGAGATCGAATTCACAGCTAGTTTCCTTTTTATTTCAATCCTGAAGATTGAAAAAAAATTCAAATAAATAGACTATCTATATTTTTACTTCCAATAGGGAGATTATGTAGGCCACCTTAAAATTTTCTTTCCTTTTTATAAATGAAAACTCCTTTACACCTTTGGAACTTATTTAGTTGGAAAAAATTTATCGGAATTTCATTTATGTATGTATTTTCTTTCAGTGCATTAGAAAAAAGTTATACAAAATTTAATATAAAATGTATAAGGTCTTTTTGTACTTTCAAGAAGCAAAAAATACATAAGATATCTGAAAAAGATATCTGGTGATCCTTAGTAATTGCTTCCTTTACTCTATATGTATGTTTCAAAAAGTTAAAATGACTCTGAAGAATTTTTAAAGATTCTCTTGTGGAGACCTATTAAATCTATATAAAAAAGGTAAAAGAAAATCGTAAATAAATAATTTATAAAGAAATTATTGTAGGAAATTGTTCAGAGTTTTTTTAGAATTAAAATCTACGCAGAATTCGATTTGGGATTTAATATTGGATATAAAATAAATCAAAAATTCGATTCACGTCTCAAATTAAAATTCAATGAACCATCCTCACCATTTCTAACCCCATCTTTCTCCTGCTTCCCCTAGATAATTTTTCACCGGATCCTATTCTCAACCTCTTAAACAGTAACTCACGAATATGAGAATTGATAGAACTGCAGATGAGTTGCTATTACTGCTCCAGTTCAGTTCCTTTTCCCTAAAATTAAATTCCCCCTTGCTGTTTGTAATTACAATCGCCTTCAGACAATCATTAGATCCGTCGCGGGTCAGATGACAGAGAAAGCGAACGAGGATTACGGTTACGGATATAGGATAATAAGGGAGTAAGAAGTGGAGAGAGCGAAAGTACGTGCCCAGAATGTAACGCTCTTCCCCAGCATGAATTACTTTGACAAACTTGTCGGTGATCACATACCATATCCTCTGAAAGATGCTGTCATTAGAACCCAGGGAGAGGTTCCAGCTTCTTAGCCGAAATGGAAACCTAATGGTCCCTCATCTTGGAAGTTTCCGAGAACACAAGAAGAGACCTTTCGTCGTCGCTCTCTTTTGAGCTAATTTATGCGAATGGTTATATATATATATATATATATATGGCGACACAGAGTCGGTGGGAAAAATATTGAAGCTCTTTTGTGCACACACAAAATCATGAGGCTCCTTGTCAACCACACATGTAAAAAAAAATTATTCATGAAATATAAATATAATTGCTAGATTAATGCAGATCGAAAACTTCCTTCGGATTAGATAAGAATTAAATTATTTGGTACAATTAAATGATACAAGCAACACGTATTTGTAAACAGTGTGACTGCATACGAAGATATGAAACACACTAACATAAACTTGTCAAGAACACTCAGAACTTTACGGACAATCAAATAGCATGCAGTAGCTTAAGAAACCAACATCGAAGATACTGGATTTAAGGATCTGGGTTAATCATAATCCGGATTTTGAGTCTCATTATGAAGCATGCGCCATGTTTGCTAAAGATGTTTTGCACCTGTGAGTTGATGTATCTCGAAAGATTGAGTTTATCGTAATACATACGGAAGGTAAACTTGGGAAAGAGTTTGTTGTCTCAGAAAATCTTAAAGGTCCTATCGCAAACAAGATTTGGGAGACTTTAGATTGTAGGGAATTAAGTTCTGTGTTTATATAGTCCAGGCAATTGATACTTTTCTTCCGTAATAATTCCCAGAAGCAATTTTTTTTGCAATAGCTTCTGAGTGGGGTCCTGAATGACCTTTAAAAATGTGTGCCGTGAATCAATTGCCAAAGGGTGTTTTATTTAAAAAAGAATTTTCAAAAATCAAGTTTGCGCGGACGGACCATTTCCATTGCGTTGGTACAAGAAAAAGTTCAAAATAAAAAAGATAATGTGAATAATTCTAAGAAAAACAAAAAAAAAAGAACCTTTTATCTACAATAGGTTTCGAGTTACAGTAATTTCAAAAAACCACTTTTTCCTGAATTTCGTCGAAAAATCACTACTTTTTGCAACAATGTCTGTACCAACGAACCTAATGATTTTATGAAGAAATTTTCTACAAATGAGTGAAATTTCATGTATTTATCTTTAATTTACCGCAAGAGGCAAAGTCCTCACCCTAATAGGTCAAAAGTTACGACCTCTCAAAGTGGGCCACTTTTGACCCATTCTTCCGGGCAATTTCCCTCTGCGGAGTTTTCTTGTAACAGGGCGTTCTATGGGAAAATTATGACAGTGAATGCCAGAGAATGAAATAAAGTAAACAAAATTATGCGTCTATTAAAAAAAAAGGATCTTCTGGTGTCAGTAGTACGTGATTTATGATCTCTCAAAAACTCCCTTTTTTTTAATTTTTCACTAAAATTCGAAAAATTGGAACTTTCAAATATACCTCGTTTCTTTTTGATCTGCGGACGAAACGCAGACGAAAGAAATTAAAATAGACTCAATTCTACGTAAAATGAAAAAAAGAGGCCCTTTCTTACATATAATCATCTGAGTGCACCATGCGGGGCATGTACAGCCATATTTGAATGTTTTAATGCAAATGAAGTATCTAGCTCTAAATGTAAGTAAAATATACATAATTTTTTATTAATAATTTGTTTAAAATTTTTCAGTAATTTTACGGTTAGAATTTTATTACAGTATATTTTTTAAATAATAAAACTTTCATTGTTTACAAAAAAAAAAATGTTATTCTGAAAAATTAATTTTATTAGGCGCTTATTTTTAATTATTTTTAATTTTATGGACGCAAGGTTATTTTCATAATTCTCCAAAATAACCAAAAGAGATTTAATATGATCTTAAAATAAATTTAGGAATAATAGATATCCACCCATACTTAACAAGTAGAGGGACGAGGTAAGGGGATCGTGAAACATCAATGAGAATGAGTTATCTTAGAAATCACAAAAATAATACTTAATTTATTATCTAAATATAATTCAATATGGGGTTACGCCCATTTCAATTATTACGACAATGGTCATTACACTTCAGATCATTAAATTTAAAGACAATTTATTTATTAGAGTTTTGAAACTCAGAAAATTAATTTTATTAACATGCAAGCTAACATAATTAATTTTTCAGAATAAAATTTTTTTTGTAAACAATGAAAATTTTATTATTAACAAAATATACTGTAATAACATTCTAACCGTAATATAACTGAAAAATCTTATACAAATTATTAATAAAAAATTATGTATATTTTACTTTCATTTAGAGCTAGATACTTCATTTGCATTAAAACATTCAAATATGGCTGTACATGCCCCGCATGGTACACTCAGATGATTATATGTGAGAAAGGGCCACTTTCCAAGGTCATAGCTCGTGACCTATTAGAGCTAAGATATCCCCTTTTGCTTCCTCAAAGAGGAAGCTATGTAGTGGTGACAAAATCCAGTTTCCTAAAAAAGGTATTTTTGAACATATTTCAAGGGCAATATATCTAATATGATGACCTGAAAAGATGTCCGGATGTGTGTGTGTGTGTGTGTGTGTGTGTGTCACGATCCAGCAATTTCTTGAAAACGCGTAGAGATAAATTGATGAAATTGTGCATAGTTATTCCACTATATACCTAGTTGAATTTCTTACAAGGGTTTCACAAAATATTTAATTTTAAAAGTTTTATGTACTTTTATAATTTTCGTAAAATTCATTTTTCCACTATAACTCCTCAAATATTGAAAATTTAAAGCTGGTGTAAGGGAAATGAAGATTCCTTTCATCGAGACGAATCGATTGACCTATATTATTAATGCATTTCATTAAAAAATAAGGAAGTTATGTTTATTTATAATTTTGAAAGTTATTTTTTCACTCAATGTTTTAAAATAATCAAAATTTTGAGTTGACGTAAGGAAAATAAATATTCTTTATGTCGAGACGAATCGATTGATCTGTATGATTAATGCATTTAATTGAGAAAGTTTAAAAAAAATAATAATAAATGATTATTTAATAATTTAATATATTGATATGTTTTTAATAATCTTTTATTTTTTTTTTATAATACTATCAGATTGAAAAATAAAAAAGAAAAGAAAAAGGAAGAAGGAAAAAAAAAAGAAAATGTTAATCTATGAAGGGAAGGAGAACGGATAATGTGGAGAGTATGGCGACAAGGAGAAGGGTGGACCTGGAGGGGCAGAGGGGGTGGTTGGAAGAGTAGGGTAGAGGGGTACATTTGAAGAATTTAGGGAGAGGGGGAAGAATGAACAATGCTGGAAGAGGAACAACGTTTTTAAATATTAAAAATTATTACCTAAAATAAAGAAAAGAAAAATAAAGTTAAATATATAAACTTCTTATTGCTTCCTCTATGAGGAAGCAAATCATATTTGCTTACAGGAAGCAAAATGCTCATTAAATGAGCACAAAAGTTGATATAACTTTATAGCTAGTTTTTTCATTTTACGCAGAATTGAGTCTATTTTAATTTCTTTCGTCTGCGTTTCGTCCGCAGATCAAAAAGAAACGAGGTATATTTGAAAGTTCCAATTTTTCGAATTTTAGTGAAAAAATGAAAAAAAAGGGAGTTTTTGAGAGATCATAAATCACGTACTACTGACACCAGAAGATCCTTTTTTTTTAATAGACGCATAATTTTGTTTACTTTATTTCATTCTCTGGCATTCACTGTCATAATTTTCCCATAGAACGCCCTGTTACAAGAAAACTCCGCAG
>UCOH01012328.1:0-20333 GCA_900474275.1 Synergus japonicus | reverse complement strand
TAAAATTTCTTCCGAGGGAGTAGATTTTCAGTTTTAAAGCTTTCAAAATTCCCTGCTTTCACGTTTATCAGATTCTATATTTTGAAGCCTTGAAGTTTATTCATTTTTAAAATCAAATATCGAACGCTGCGTAGACGCTATTGTCGAAAAAATTTCAAAGACTTTCGTGGGATTTGTTAGAGACAATATAAATTACATATGAAAATACAATTTTTTTATATTTCAAAAAAATATTCTTTAGGGTATTCGTTCTCAATATTGCAATTTAAAATTCCCTGAGTTGTAAAAATAAAATTTCTTCCGAGGGAGTAGATTTTCAGTTTTAAAGCTTTCAAAATTCCCTGCTTTCACGTTTATCAGATTCTATATTTTGAAGCCTTGAAGTTTATTCATTTTTAAAATCAAATATCGAACGCTGCGTAGACGCTATTGTCGAAAAAATTTCAAAGACTTTCGTGGGATTTGTTAGAGACAATATAAATTACATATGAAAATACAATTTTTTTATATTTCAAAAAAATATTCTTTAGGGTATTCGTTCTCAATATTGCAATTTAAAATTCCCTGAGTTGTAAAAATAAAATTTCTTCCGAGGGAGTAGATTTTCAGTTTTAAAGCTTTCAAAATTCCCTGCTTTCACGTTTATCAGATTCTATATTTTGAAGCCTTGAAGTTTATTCATTTTTAAAATCAAATATCGAACGCTGCGTAGACGCTATTGTCGAAAAAATTTCAAAGACTTTCGTGGGATTTGTTAGAGACAATATAAATTACATATGAAAATACAATTTTTTTATATTTCAAAAAAATATTCTTTAGGGTATTCGTTCTCAATATTGCAATTTAAAATTCCCTGAGTTGTAAAAATAAAATTTCTTCCGAGGGAGTAGATTTTCAGTTTTAAAGCTTTCAAAATTCCCTGCTTTCACGTTTATCAGATTCTATATTTTGAAGCCTTGAAGTTTATTCATTTTTAAAATCAAATATCGAACGCTGCGTAGACGCTATTGTCGAAAAAATTTCAAAGACTTTCGTGGGATTTGTTAGAGACAATATAAATTACATATGAAAATACAATTTTTTTATATTTCAAAAAAATATTCTTTAGGGTATTCGTTCTCAATATTGCAATTTAAAATTCCCTGAGTTGTAAAAATAAAATTTCTTCCGAGGGAGTAGATTTTCAGTTTTAAAGCTTTCAAAATTCCCTGCTTTCACGTTTATCAGATTCTATATTTTGAAGCCTTGAAGTTTATTCATTTTTAAAATCAAATATCGAACGCTGCGTAGACGCTATTGTCGAAAAAATTTCAAAGACTTTCGTGGGATTTGTTAGAGACAATATAAATTACATATGAAAATACAATTTTTTTATATTTCAAAAAAATATTCTTTAGGGTATTCGTTCTCAATATTGCAATTTAAAATTCCCTGAGTTGTAAAAATAAAATTTCTTCCGAGGGAGTAGATTTTCAGTTTTAAAGCTTTCAAAATTCCCTGCTTTCACGTTTATCAGATTCTATATTTTGAAGCCTTGAAGTTTATTCATTTTTAAAATCAAATATCGAACGCTGCGTAGACGCTATTGTCGAAAAAATTTCAAAGACTTTCGTGGGATTTGTTAGAGACAATATAAATTACATATGAAAATACAATTTTTTTATATTTCAAAAAAATATTCTTTAGGGTATTCGTTCTCAATATTGCAATTTAAAATTCCCTGAGTTGTAAAAATAAAATTTCTTCCGAGGGAGTAGATTTTCAGTTTTAAAGCTTTCAAAATTCCCTGCTTTCACGTTTATCAGATTCTATATTTTGAAGCCTTGAAGTTTATTCATTTTTAAAATCAAATATCGAACGCTGCGTAGACGCTACTGTCGAAAAAATTTCATTAAATTTACATCGTATTCCTGCTGGTGCTGAACCTAAAAGATGCAACCAGAAACCAGTCGTATATCGACTTAATATTTTTTTTATGAGAACATATATGACGGTCTGTGTATATTAGGCAAACCCCAGTGGGAAAATTTACAAGAATATATCACGAGAGAATACCTTTTTTAATAAATATCATATTCTATCACTACAATTTAGAATAACACTTTTCACTTTACAAACGTCCACATTTTAAAACGTGGAAAATAATGAAATAATCATAGGAAGCAATTATTACAAAAATTCGTAGATTCGTTTATGGGAGAATTCGGGTGCCGCCCTAGTAATTTGCCTTAATACCAGGTCTTCGATATCAAACAAGGCTCCGAACAACTGACCCAGCATTTTGGACACTCAACTTCCGGTCGTGGAATTCGAATAAGCACTTTTGCTTCTGCTTCACTGTCCGATGCATCCGGACGATAAAAACGATCGCATCGATTTACAAGAGGCCCATCACGATCACTATTCTTTTAGTAATTGCCGGAAAATCGCTGGACGATCCCTGACATGCAATTAGAACAAAAATCGAGGCGTATCGTGTTCCGGTATTAAATATGTATGCCGAAATATATATATATATATATATATATAATACTCATCGCGCTACATTTTCCCCTTTCCGCCTCGACTTCCGGTCTCATCCTCTGTCACTCCTTTCGACCCTTGGGATTTCTTATCTCTACTCGAAATCGCTCTCTTTCCATTACTTCTCTTTCTGGGACTTAAGTCTTTCGCAGTTTTGAATAAAACAGTAGCTTGGACGGCCAGCAATCAAGACTGCGGACAAGGCAAAACAGTTTGCTGGCATCGTTTCAAATGAAGTCTTCTCCCTGCGAAATAATAATTACATCCCCTATATTCCCCCTAATCCCCTAGCCGACTTCCGCCTTTCCTGAAGAACTTCTCGGGTCCGATACTCCTCGGCTACGAAGTATAACTTTGTTGAATGTTGTATATATCTCACCCTGGTGCTGTTTTCTCGCATTAGCATCGAGCCCATTACGCGAATTTGAAATTCAGATTGCCACGGTGATAACGATAAGGTCCCACGACATAGGTAAGTTTTCGTCGCAATGGAATAACAATAATACTTTCCTGTCTGACGCGAGATTAATGAAATTCCAGGAAATTTCCAAGTATTAAAAAGGGGAATAATCACCGCCGGATGTTTGCGCATACGATGCCAGATTTTTAGCTAAGAGGATATTACGCCAGATTTAGATTTTAGAAGATCAAGGCAAAATATTTTAATAGGGGGAATATGATGCAGAGATTTGCTGGGTGACAATATTTTTAGTTTTATTTTCTTTTTAAAAAATGCCAAGTAATCTTCTTGGCAGAATTTCCACCATTAAAAAGAAACTAATATTTGAAATTATTTAGTAAAAAAGTGGTTCCGGCCGGGATCGAACTGGCGACCTTCTGCGTGTAAAGCAGACGTGATAACCGCTACACCACGGAACCCATTTGTGAAAGTATAGTAGAGCAGTCAAATTTGATCGATGCTCTTAAAAATTATTTAAACATCTTTTGAAATCTGTTGAAATTTTCAGCATCCTTCGAAATCTTTCGAAATCCCTTTAAAATTTGAAGACGCTTTACAAATACCAATTTAGCAAATTCGGACGGTTAAAATATTTGATATTTGTCTGAATTAAAGTTTAGGAATTACCAATGATTATAAGTTAATTCCCAACATTTCAATTACCAATTTGAAACACTTTGAAGAAATTTTGAACCCAAGTTTGAATTTTCGGGAATTTGAAAATTCGGGTATGATATATTGACGGGAAATTAAACACTTGGGTAACATTTTACATCCTTTAATAAATTGTTTTCGGTACATTCGTACCAGGGACATTATTATTTTTTTTTTCTTTCGGTATTTTGACTTTTCTGTAAAGATGTTGTACCTTAGGAGGGCTTAAATGTTTTACGTAATAAATATAAAAATTGCAAGAGTTATAGCCAGTAATAATAATAATAGTGAGGTTTGAAGATGATGGATAGAGTTTTGAAGAAAGAGGGGTGACATGAAGCGAGATTAGAAAAAAAATGAACATGGACAAACACGTTTAGAGGATTAATGTTCTCCGCCTAATGGATTAAGAATGAATGAAAATTTTCATACCCTAAAAAGTGGGAAAAGCTTCAGAGTTTTTTGTTGAAAGGGAGTTTGGGTGACAAGTCATTTATTCAAATACGTGTTTCAACTCCATTTACTTTAAATTCACACAGCTCTGTTCGTTCTTTGTGTGCCTTCTTCTTCTTCTATTAATCGCAAACTCTCAATCACTGTCCTGTTCTCTGCCACTTGTCCCTTTTCGCATCTTTCATCCTTATACCGACCCATTTGCTTCTTTATCCTCCTTCCTTGTTCATCTTGTGAAAAACCGTCGGGTGAAGCCAAGCAACCCCTGCAATTTTTCTCATGCAATATGATTTTTTTCCATTAAAAGTTGGGGCCAATTTACAATAATTTTTCCTTAGAGTCTCATTGTTAAAATATTTCTTTATTTAAGCTTTTATTTATACTATTCAATCTTTTATAAATAAGGTATAAATCTCGGTATAAATGTGGGATTTATCGGCAGCTTAAAGCTGAAGGCGGATTTCGGATTTCAAATAAATGAAAAAGTGTATTAAGAATACTTCTCGGAATACTTAAACCATACAAAACGAGATATCGAATAAAATAAATATTAAAAAATATAACGAAGCAATTAATTAGCTATTATTTCATTAGTGTAAAGATTGCAACAAGTTTAAAGTTTTTAATATAAAGATGCTGGGGTTATCGGTATTTATAAGAGTTTATCAATAATATTCAAGTAGAGTTTAAAAACTTTTCTTTTATTATGTAATTCTAAGAATCATTTATATAAAAGTTTTTTCCATTTAAAGATAACCGGTGTAGTGACGATAATAATTCACACTTAATTAGATAATTTTCCTCATATGCCATTTTCGGAAATGGAACTGGTTCTGGGACATTTCATTTTTTTTTTTCAAGGCTAAAATTTAGAGGGTTTGAAATGATCTGCATCCCTCTCTACTGTAATATTTCTTGCAAAGGAAGTGAAAAATAGAAGGAGCTTGGAATTAGGTTTCGATAAGAATAAATTACGTCAGTTCTGTATTCTGCGAATTCAAGAGCTTATTTTCCATAGAAAGCACAATATATAAAATCTTTGATATAAATTTACGCTATATTGACAGTATTCCTTTCAAAATCGAACCATCTTCTTTACTTCTTTTTCTTCTTTCGCTGAGGATAATATAGAATTTCTACAAACGAAGTTCAATATTCTATTCCACATCTTGGGACTAAGGTTATTCCGATTGAGCCTTGTAAGATGTAAGGCAAAGCTAGAGATTGAAACCTTTCTTCGCAATTTTTATTGAAGGGCTTCCTTTGTGCTTCGACAAGCCTTCGGACAAGTTTATTCAAGAAGTGGAAGAAAGGCAAGGAACGTTTGAACGTGTTTGGATTCTGCCTCTGATGCGAACTGGTTTGCACAAGCTTCGAAGGTGAATTCACGATTTTTAGAATTTTACTAAGTTTCAAGAAACGCCAGAAGGCCCGGGTTACTCTTCATGTTTACATGTCCAGTCAAGAAAAGGCACAAAGAGAGAGAAAGGATTGTCTGAAAAAAAACAGAAAATTAAAAAATGAAAACGAATGAAAAATTTGCTTCGGTTGCTTGTTGCTAGTCAGTTTGAAGAAGCAAAAGTAGAACAGACTGTTTTGACCAGGGGCTCTTTCTTTCCTCAAGGGGCTGTTTCACCCTCCTCCTTGAAAACACGTTTCTCAGGTAGTCTTGAAGTGGTGATGTAGGAAAATTAAAAAATGAAAGACCGAAATTTCCTTCTTGCTTCTTCCATTCTTGCAGGCAATATGTCTTATACCTACATCTTTTATGACTGGAATATCAGGTCTTCTGTACAATAAAAAAATTATAAATTATAAATCAAGAGTATTTCTTTTTTTGTATATGGGAATGCACACATGTGTTGGACTAACGAGTCTCGCCAACCGGATGAATTTAGTGTTGCTTTTTTTGCAAGTCAGCTCTCTTTGAAAAAGTGATTTTTTTAATTTTTCACCACCCCCCGAAGTAAATTATGTCATTGTTTTTTTAAGAATATCAAAAGAGTTTTGATACATCAAAATTTATTATAATCAGGATATTTTTTCTGCCTTTGAGAGTCAATAGAATTCGAAAGTTGTAAAATTCCTTCTACATGGAGTAAACAGATTTCTCACTTAAATAATTCATCTTGTCGTGAAAGAAGATGAATTAAATGGAATAGAAAAGGAGTTTAACGCATATTTTTAAAGAGAATCTCTTATTGTCAGTTATTCTGAGCAGGCTATTTTTTCAGTACATATTTCGACATGCAAATCGTAATATCCCGTCTCCCCTAGTTTGCCGAAAGGAGTCAAACATAGCTCATTTTTTTTCTCCCCGTAAACACGGTGTTTTCTGTTTTCGTTTCTTCGCCAAAGCGAAGGCTATTTGTCCCCACAAGAATTCTGCAGCCGTTTTTACATAAACACACTCGGTGTGGTGTTTTCGTCTCTTCACAAGCTTAGAAATCGAAAACTTTGACTGGGGGCCTTGGTGCATAACAACACGGCCCTAGGCGGTGGTAGCAAAAGTGCAAGAGAGAAACATGTTGCTAAAATAAATAATCTAGAGAAAGAAAAACGATACCTGTGTTCAACACTGCCCTGTGGTAGATTGGAGGGAGAAATAGAGAGAAAAAGAGAGAAAAGAAAGGGAGAGTATAAAGAGGGAAACGGAGATTCTACGAGAGGAAGAGAGAAGCTCTAAAAGAAAGAGGGAAGACCAAAAATAGAGAGGAAAGCACAGAAAGAGAGGAAAGAGTAGAAAGAGAGAAGAGAATAGAAAGAGAGAAGATAATAGAAAGAGAGCGAACACAAGAGAGAAAGAGAGACTAAGGCGAAGAATAGAGAAAAAGAGAGGAGAGATCGAAACAGTGAGAGAGAGAAAGCCAAAGGAGGTGAAAAGGATGGAAAATAGGAGGGAGTTTGTGAGAAAGAAAGAGAGAGGAGAGAGAGTCTGCAATTTCATGCCAGTGGGAGTAAAACAGACTTATAAGCCACGCCGTTTGCTGAAAAGGGATGCCAAAACTCATCCGTGGAATATTCCGCTGAACTCTGGCAGTAACCAGGGTGGTGTAAAAGCGTAAGAGGGACAGGCGGGTGGACAAAAAGCACGTATACACAAATACTCAAAGACTCCACTCGTCTATGTCAGTGTGTACCCACTTCTCGTATGGATTAGAGTTGAGAATGATCTCCAATCTTTTTTGGCTTGATTTTCTCCAACCTCATTTTCTCTTTTTTTTTTTTTGTTTTCACTTTTTAGAGCACCAATCCCCTCCCCTCAAAGCCCCGTTTCCAAAGTCGTCATAAATGTACTTGAATTGTAAATATTCGTGCTTATTTTATTCGAACTCGTTTTGTTTGTTTATTTTATTTGTCTAGATCAAAAAGCGTGACATTATTTGAAATTAATAAGTACACTCAAGTCCCGAGATAGCGATTTTTTGTTCTTAGATTGGTGATGTATTTTAACCCTCAGATAACTTCCCTTAGATTTTTTTTAACATCAAGAACACAAATTTTGAGTCTCGAAAAGATTAATCGTGTCCACTCGCTGATTTTATAGACGAAATATGGGCTATTTTGGGGGAATTAAATGTTGGTAAAATATAGTTCATGTATTATGGCGGCACCCATCCGAGTATATTCAAGTCAAGCGTTTCTTAACTCCAGGATCGTTTGACTTGTTTCGTGTTCTTTTTAAACCCTGTGGTTTTTTCTTTATTTTTAAAATTAAATTATATTTTTACATTCTCATCAGAGAGGATGTATTAGATTTGTGTAAAATTTGACCCCCCCAGTTTTCATCAAATGTTCACGTTTTGGGACCCTCTGAACCCGAAAAACATGTTTTTACGAATGTGTTTGTCTGTCTGTCTGTAGATTTTAGTTTGTTAGCGCGACAACTTTCGAAAGAATTGACCGATTGGATTGCAAACGAAAGCTAATTTACTTAAGGTTCTATCGACCTTAAGGAGCACATTCTCATCATATTTTTCATGATTAAAACGAAAACTACTCATCCTGTTGAAAAATGGTTCAAGAGGAACTTGTAGATCTTTTTAAGGCCAATAATTATGTTTCTTATCATTTTCTCTGTATTTCGCGTTATTTGGCTCAAAATTTGAATTTTAGATTTTTTAAGGAAATTCAAAAAGTTATTATGCCTATCCTATAGAGTGTTCAAAAAGAAACATATATCATCTTAAGACTTTTTTTCATATCGTACGTTGTTTGGCTTGTAATTCAAGTTTTATTTCATTTTTTTGGATTTTCAAAATGTTATAAGTCTTTCAATTTTTTTTCTATCCAAAAAAGTCATTCAGAAAAATTGTTCGTCTTTTTGAGTACTACGAACATCCGTCATTAGAATTTTTAAATTAAAAAAAAGTGGTTTCAAAAATTTTCAAAATGCTCCAACTTTTTGAATTTTTATCCAAAATGGCTGGCCAATGAACTAGACCTTCATTTTGGGACACTAAAAGAGTATACCAAAGGATAATCCAATCGATCAATTCTTTCGAAAGTTATCGTGCTAACAAACAGACAGACAGACAGACAGCCAGACAGACACATTCGTAAAAACATGTTTTTCGGGTTCAGGGGGTCCCAAAACGTGAACATTTGATGAAAACTGGGGGGGCGGGTGGTCAAATTTTACACAAATCTAATACATTCTCTCTGATGAGAATATAAAAATGAAATAAAACTTGAATTAGAAGCGAAACAACGCACGATATGAAAAAAAGTCTAAACTTTTTGAATTTCCTTAAAAAATCTAAAATTCAAATTTTGAGTCAAATAACGCGAAATACAGAGAAAATGATAAGAAACATAATTATTGGCCTTAAAAAGATCTATAAGTTCCCCTTGAACTATTTTTCAACAGGATGAGTAGTTTTCGTTTTAATCATGAAAAATATTGTCAAACAAAGCCGAGCGCGAAGCGCGAGTGTCCTGATGAGAATGTGCTCCTTAAGGTCGATAGAACCTTAAGTAAATTAGCTTTCGTTTTTAATTCCATTCCATTTTGTAGTAATTTAAAAACAAATAGGTGTAAACGTCGCGACGCTCGCAAGCGTCCCGAAGGGCGCAAGCGTCGCGAAGGGCGCAACACGGAGCGCGAAGCGCGACGTGTTTATGAGAATGTGCCTCCGCGTAAGCAGGCAGATTTTTTTAAATTAAAATTATAATGTACGAAAAATTCGAGGTAATTTGATTTGAAAGTTTTAAATTAAAGAAAGGCTAATCTCAATAAATCAGAAGTAAAATTTGAAATCACTGACTGAATATACATATTGTGATGTCCTCTTACTCATTGACTCACTGACACACTCACTCTCATATTCATGTGTCGATTGTAAATTGGATAGGTAAAAAGTAAAGAGGAAAGATAGATATTTCCAAAAGTTTCCTCTTATGTTGTGTACAGTGACTGAAAAGAACCAAAACATTTACATGGAATGGTTTAAGTCTTCCCGTTCGATTACAGAAATTAAGCAACGCTTGGTTCGGTTATAGTTGGATGGGTGTCCGTACTAAATAGAGTGTATTTATTAGCTTCTAAGCTCTTTTCACTCTCAAACTCAAGAATAACTAATATTTAATGCATATTTTTCTCTTGATGAGTTTTGAAAAAGCCCAGAATTTTATTCAGAACTGAGAATGTTTTGTATTTTATCTAAAAATCGACTTTTTTCTACTTTATCTTCTTTTTATTAGTAGTAATGAGCTACTAAGTATAAGAATGCATAATTAATTTTATTTTTACTTTTATAATAATAATTATTAATAATAATAACGTCCCCCATGAACGTCATCTCATCGCTTCGAAATGTTTTTTTTTTTATTCTTAAGCTGAAATATAACTTTCAAGAATGGTAAGAAGAAATGAATAAAATTAATTAAAAAAGCATTTCCGAATTCTAAGGGCCACGAGACTCGATTTCTAGGCCGAATCCATCAGCTGGATAATGGGAGTCAACGACTGCACCTCTGCCTACTTATATGTGCAAGTTGAGATGTGAGAAGCAAGTTTCATTCGAAAAGTTTAATGAGATTCGTCGAGCAAGGCCTGAGGGCACAATGGCAGATACGTATAGGGAGCTTCGAAAACTTGTAAGGAGTTTTCTTCTTCAGTTTAGTTGGATACATACGACTATTTTAATGTGACTTGATATATTTAAAAAAGGGAAGTTTAGAAAATCATGCAAAAAGTTATGTTTAAAAAGAATAAGAACTTTACTTAAAATAATGAGGGTTTCTTCCTATAATTTTTATCCAAAAAAAGGCAAATGTGCGATCGGTGAAAATGAAATTTTCTAAATTTCCAAATTTACTCTAAAATCAATGGTTTTCGTATTTAAACAATTTTGACTACCCCCAGACCTTGTGAAACATAGGATACATGGTGCATGCTGCATAGACTATGGTAAATAAGTGGGTCGGATAAATGTTAAATCTTCTGGAGAACATGCATGCAACGCTTCGTGGTCAGTATTCACTCGTGAATTCGACCGCTGGTTTCCAGAATCGCGATAAATCACCTCAACCAGGGAAATATCCTCGGGTTGAGAGGTCGTTGTTCTACTTTTTTTTCATCCACACATTCGATTTTTTTTTCGCATTCTAACAAAAAAAAAATTATGCAGTCCGCGAATGCATTCATTGTGCTAGCTACTAGCCAATAGCAACGTATCTCCTTTCACGAGGTGTATAATAACCACGAAGGGTCGCTCAAATGACGATGGTCACTGAATCACGTTTAGCTGGGTACAGCTTTTTTTATGCACATGTTTGCACAAACCTTCGCCTAACGCTAACCTAAGCCCTAGATGCGGGTACTGTGTCTCTCTTGCTCTATTGGATCGAAGTAATTACTAGGAACCACCTCACTCTGCCAGCTGGCCCGAAATAAATTTGAAACCTTTTTTTTTTCTTCTCTTTATTCTTTGCCTCACTTTCAGTTTGTTTCGCTCTCGTGTGAAATTTATAATTCAACAATAGATATTCAAAGGTGCTCAACACGATGGTCGTCTCTGATTTCATATGTCCGGGTATCAAATTTTCGGGTAGCTTCAGGTATCGGTTTCAGGCTCTTTTAGTCCTTGGAGTCGATTTAGGTCTCTGTTTAGATATTTATTAAGCTAATTGCTCCTTAGTTTGCTGAGTTTTTCCAGTAGGTTGTCATGTTTGAGAATTTTTATTGATGTTCACCAACATAGATCACTTGTGAATTCGTAGTATTTGCATCATGTCCTGAAAGTTGATCAAATGGGGCAAGGCAGCTGATGGCAAAGTAGTTTTTGTAGCAATTTGAATTTCTGCTGACATGTATTGGTCCAATGTAATTATTGCGGAGAAATAAAATGTTATTAGATTGGTGTAAAGAATTCCTGATGGATATATGGTTAGCCATACTCGAATTACACGTCGATCGATGGCATCTCAAGGCCAGAATGGGCATATGTACGAAACTTAAGAAAAACAGGAAGTCGTTCAGTGGAATTATTTCCAGCTGATCTTTTGCCTCTACTCTGGTTGATAATAACGCTTTCTGGGACATAAAATATACGCATGTACGTGGCGAGCTCGATCGCACGTGCATTTCGTATATGGATATCGGTCATCGATCAATAATTCGCCAATTTGGTAGCAGCGACAGATCGGCTGCCGTAGACACGTGTGTTCTATAATAGAGGCAATAACTTACTTGTCCTGCCAAAATTCACACAACTTGGATATAATGATCATTTGTATTAATATATATCTCTATTTTCTTAATTAGATGCTACATTTGTGACTATAAAACATAAAAATTGAAACTTTAATTGATAGGGTCTAATAATTCATGGATGTGTGAACTTCGAATTTATTTCATTTGTGGAATTTGTTTCGGTATTGGAATATTTGCTTTCATATATATGAAAGATGACATATAGGTACAATAATTACTATTTTGCATTATATATTTATACAATTAGCAACTATATATTCTCGTTTTTCTATTCATTTTGCTATATCAACAAATTCAGATTTTAATTTATGCAAAATCAGAATTTTTTATTTTTGAAATGAAAAAACTTGTAATTCGTTGTCTAATTTCAGGAATAACAATAAGTTTCATAAAATTATTTAAAATGTCATTAAAATCCTACAAAATCGGAAAATTCCTTGAATCCCTTAAAATCCCTTAAAAGTTCTTAAAATTACATAAAATTCCATAAAGTATTGTTAAATTCTTTAAAAACTCCTAAAATCCCATGAAATATCGCTAACTAAATATTAAATATTTAAAAATTAAATAAATATTTTAAAACTCCTAAAAATGCAATAAAATCACGCTAAATCCCTTTAATTTCCTTTAGATTCTATAAAACAACAATAACTGGTAAAATTACAATAAATTTCATAAAATTCTTTGAAATCCTTTAGTATTCTAAAATTTCAAGAAATTTAGTAAAATTTGTTTTCTCTGTCTTAATATGTATAACCTATTTGACAGCAATTGATAAATTTGATATAAATGTAAATAATAAGACTTAATGATAACATATATAAATATGTTGACAACAACAATAATAATGTGAAGATAGCTTTTAAATTCGGCAAATTGACAGAATTAGTCAAATTAATAGTTGGTCAAAAATATGAATAGTCTGTGCAGGTGGCTTTGTAGACAGGAAAGTCATATTACCAGATGTTGTAAACACGCCGGTTTACGAACCATTGAAAGTTTATATATGTTCACGTAAATGCCCTCATACGTATTACCACATAAGTTATGAAACATATAGCCACATGTATATATTCGTTTGCACGGCTATTCGGACATTTGTAGTGTTGTATAGTCTCACTACCACATTTAATTAGTCGCTCGTTTCGCATAACATTTTCGAACGAAACATCAGCCCTTTTCACATTGAGTCAACATAAAGCTCAATTAGTAACTTTCTAGGGTTTTGACAAACATACTTTCAAAATTCATATTTATTTGAACATGTATATTTGTTTCTAATTAGTTAGTGCTTGTATGAGAGAAACTTGTAATATCTGCTGTTATTTTTAGTTGGAACAATATTTCTAGATAAAATAAAATTGGGAAAAATATTTCGTTCATTTGAACATTCAAACTTCTGATTTTTAAAAAATCTAAATTTCCTGCTGTCGTGCCTTAATGCGAGTATGAATAAATTTTTTCTTGCTGCAAAATTAGTAAAAGAAAAAAAAAACACACATCTCATCAGTTACATGTACGCAAACCTATTATTTCGTTGCGAACTCCTGATTTAACGCGATATCATCACATTTCACATTACACATTTGCTTTTCGTGTTAGGACAGATTGGATCTAGAGTTCATCAATTTTACACGTGAATAAACTATGTATTTGCTCTTTTTATTTTTGGAAAGTCTCGTCACGAAATGTGATGTAACGACTGAGTAGGTAAATAAATAATGAATTAATGGAAATTGTTCGTATGTAATACGCGTTGAATCCATTCCTTCTAGCTACACGCAAGACTGGAGTCACGAATGTCTATTTAGTGCTATTAGAACATCTATTATACCTAAAATGTATATACAAAATGTTGCAATAACACGCTATCATTATATTTTGTAGGTCTATAGGAGATGTGGAAACTTTTAGTTGTTACTGTAGCCATGCACAACAGTTACGTGCTGGGAAAAGTTGGTAAATTAATATTTATTATCATATCACTAATTAAAATAGATAATAGTAGATGTCTTATTTTTAGTTTTATGTGGCCAAATATATATTAATTTTATCAATCACGGGAATCTATTACAAACAATGAATAGTGATGAATCAGAATCAGAAATGCTCTTAATTTAGACGTAAGCAAGAAACGGTCTGACTTTGTCTTGATACAAATCGTGAATCGATGCAATCGCGCGAGAATGATTGATAGCCTCATCAATCGTATGAATTTATGCCAGTAGGTGGTTATAGGAAACCTTGAGAAGGCAGTGAAAGTGCAATCGACGGTCATGGGTGATAGGTCATTCTGTTTCAAAATCTGGCATCAACAAATCACATCCTTTTTTTTTTAAGTAAAATATAAAATCTTTTAAGCTGCTTCCAATTCTTTTTAAATAAAGGGGAATTTTTTGAAATTTCCCCACAAAGTTTTCTCCCTAAATTCTAGTCTAGACTTCTCATAAAATTCTCATAAAAAAAATCATGTCTCCTAAATTTTCCAGATCCCTCTCCTTTTTTTTTTGTTTTCAGTCCACCATATATATGTCACCCCGGGGTTTTCTCACTCTCTCCCTCAATTCTATTTCCCTTTCTATCTGATCGCAACACAAAGAGTCACAGTGTTCAGTCAAATGATTATGCGTTGGAAATAGAGGGGAAAATACATGAACGAAGGGGTCCAGAAACGAAGTGACAGGATCACTCGTTTTCGTTGAATGTAATATTGTATTTAGCGTGCATACACAGTGCATATGTGTTAAATAGACCTATACGTACATAAATATATATTATATACGTAGGGGCCATTAATGACGAGATATTGGAAATGCGGAAAAGCCTAGAGCGTACAAAGCCACCTCGGTGAAACCCTTTTAGTTCTGATGGGATTTAATGATACCAAATTGATCACGATCCATTGATTCTCATTGTCAGTGATACTTGGCTCGAAAGCTTTAAGCTTCACCTATCAAGCACTTGAAAATTGAATCTGTGCACGGTGGTACGCGCTTTTTGTCGGGTAAATATTTTACCACTTGTTGACGACGAAGGGATTTGAAGGTAGACTTGTCTAAGCAAAATTGTCACATTTTGCACTCGTTAAATTCACGATCAGAGGAATTAAATGCTCATTCAGTTGATGTGAATAATCACAAACAGATTAGTAAATAAAGAGTAGAAAACCAGGAAAGGAGGAAAACAAAGGAAAACCGAAAATGTTTGGGAATCCAAATCCACATAAACTTGAAGCATAAACTTGTACGCTATAGCTGAAAATAAATCAGCTTCCACCCTTCTGAACCCTAATAACACTAATACCCAATGATATCAAAACGACAAGCATGTCTAACAAATAAAGAAGGGTTTCTATCCACCCCATCTTGAAGCATGAAGTACCTAACGAAAAGCGAAGCGTTCAACAAAGAGAAGCGTATTCCGTATACTCCGATCAAACATGGCATTGAATCAAAAGAGAGTGACATTGTTAACACCCACGCTTGATTGATTCGTGGTCGATACAAGGAGCCCAAACAAAGGATTATCAATGATAGAAAAAAGACAAAGGGAAAAAATAAGACAAAGTTGGAAGCTTTTAGATAGAATATGAAGAGCATGTGGTATGAATATCTGAATTACATTATAATTGTAATAATATATGCCCTAAATGAAAGAAAATGTTCGATCAGATCTTGAAATAATGCTGGAAGGAATACTATATCGTTATATCACTATTATCAGCTAATCGTAATTAATTGTGTTGGCTTTGCATTTATTTGACAATGAAAACCGCAGTCTGTTCAGTCGTCAGTAAGCCGAGCTTTTGCTTGAAACAAAGAGCTTCTACTCTGATTATCGTGCAACTCTAGGATTATTGATGTCCTGCCAGGAATGAAATAGACCACCCGCACGGGAGCGGCGTAGAAACGCATTGCCTTTCGGTCAGAAACTTGATGGACAATTAATTAAAACTGTCGTAACCTTTCATTGTTCTTTCATTGATCTTGTGTCACACCATGTTATATACCCCTTAAGGTATGTCAGGTGTATATTATTAAGAGATTAAAATAAATGATAAAATAATGATAAAATAATGATAAAATAATGATAATTATTTTAATATTTTCGAAGCATATTTATTATAAAACCAAATGTACGCGAATCCTGAAATGAAGCTTGAAAATGTTAATCCCAGGTCATAAAATTGTAGGCATGCATTTTGAGTCAATATTCATATATGGGGTGGTTTATTTTGTATGCTATTCAAAGTGTATAAAATGTAGATAAATTTGACGTGGTCAATTTCGTTGATAGTTTCCGCGTAATGCTAAAACGTCTTCCTTATTCGAGTCCTTACATATTCCCCTCTTTCAACTCCAAAGTGATGTTTAAATAAGTAACACTTAGGGTTTCCAGTCACGGAAATGCAATTCCGTACATTTGAACTGAGTAAATGCGAGAAAAAGTTGCTCCTCGACTTTTGAACTCCTTTAACTTGGAACCTTTGAGGAAAAGTTACCTTTCCTACAATTTCGAGTGAAAAGTTTCCTATGGTCTATCACCAGATTCACCATCTGCTCTCTTTCTCTCTCTTTTTTTTTTTTTTCGTTCTGCCCCGTATTTCTCTTGACGCACATGCGTATTGCTCGTCCCTTTGTTCTCGTCTCTCCCTCGACGTTTCACACGCGTATATTTTGAGTGAAGGCCCCTTTCCTTCCACGACTCGAACATTCCACCCTCATTTTCCCCTTTCTGTGTCTCTCACTTTTACAGGATCTCTTTCTCTTTTTGCCGTTTTTTTGTCTTTTTATTGGTATCTCTCTCTCACAGGTAGTAAATAAGCCATAGTTCTTTGTTTTTATGCTTTTCCGCATATATTATAAAATGTAAATAAAATTAGATAATGAAGAGCATTCAGTTTTGTAATAAAAGTTAAAATTTACAATGGGACTCGGATGTGAATTTATAACTTAACTTCAATGTCATATTATCACAAGCCACGTAAAAATTTAATGTTAAATGAGAGGAAACTTGGAAAGTTCAATACGAAAAATTCTATATGTATTAATAAAAATGTTGTGTTAGTAAAAATTTTAATAGTTTGGATTATAAATGCTAATATTGTAAATTATAAACTTTAACATCTTGGATATCATAATTATGTCAGAGTTAATGCCTTTTATTTTTCGTTAAAATTCGATGTTGTAATTCAAAGCTTTAGAACGGAGATAATGTTATTTTTCAAGTAATAAAGATTTAAATATGTTAAAATGTTTGCGTTTACGCGAGAACTATTTTCAGTATCTTGATAAACATGTCGCATTGAATATTGTGCTATATGGTACGATTTTCTATAAATTTCAACTCATTTAAAAAAATTTAACAATATTTTATTATAAAAAAATTTGTTTCAGTGGTTACTGGTTATAATGATAAAGGAATGGTATCAAATGATAAGAAGTAAAATTAAGTAGGGGACAATAGGATAATTTTCTTTCTGAAAATATTCGTGACCAGATAGCCAGTTGAAAAGTATTTGTCCTAAAGATAGGAGCGTATCTGGTGTCTAGACTAAATGAGTTCTACCACAGTAGGGCTAATTTCTAACCGGATAAGGGTGCCCGGAGAAAGTAGAGATAGTATACTACTACAGTGGTAATCCAGGGTCGAAGGTTTCTCTTTATGATGCAGAATCCAGGCCATTAGGCAATGTAACTCAGCTGGTCGTTTATTTGTATTTACACAGTTCAGATATATATGTCACCGGGACTACCATTATCTCCTTCAAGAGACGAGGTATTTTACGTCAGTGCTCAATATTGCGAATCAAATGAAATTCCGGGGGTGCTTCATTTTTTCCTCTCAATATTTCATCTGCAGGAAAAACTAACCACGAAAAATTTACTCTACAAGGCTCTTAATTTATTGGACAATAAAGGGACGACCCTCTCATAAAAGCCACACGTGGCTACAATTTTTTTTTCGGTACTAATAAAAAAATTCTTTTATCAAATTATGGGTTGACAGTTTTATGAAAAGGACACCTTTCTAACAGTTTTATGATGCCATGAATATTTCTATATTTTGGGATTTTTTCAAATTAATACGACTCCTGCCATTGTGAGAAATTTAAGCTCAAATTTGGAAGCCGTGAAATATTAATTAAATTCAAGATCATCGAACATGGAGCTTGCTTCTGATCTCAATTCTATTACAAAATCCAATCAATTTGTTCCAATCAATTTTAAACATCATAAACATTTACTACAAAAAATTCAGAAAAAAGTAGTAAATTGCAGATTTGTTGGCGGCGATTAAATTAGCGGCACTCATATATAAATCGATCGTTTCTAAGCTATTCTAAAAAGATGATTGAGTCGAAGTCGAAATATCGTAACGCCTATTCTGCACTCCTGATTTGTCGTGTAAGTATCGATAGTGATTTTTGACAATCGATATTTGCCGCATCGTAAATTCTGTGTGAATTGAATTTGAAATTTTGAATTTGGTTTCGTTAACAATCATTTTGTCACGAGTCTAAACTCAAAATAGGTACATTGAAAATCTAGGAATTTTAAGGGAATTTTATGGAATTTTTAAAGATTTCATGGGAGATAATGGTATTTTAAATGTTATTGTAGTATTTTAAAGAAGGTACTTTTATGACTTTTAAAATATGATATTTAAATGATTTCATAATATTTTTAAGGATTTCATGGAATTTGATGAAATCCTTAATGATTTTAAGAGATTTAGAGAGTTGAAACATTTCCACAGTTTACTAGAAATTTTTACAGATTTTCACGAATTTTATGCGATTTCACAAGTTATCAAAGGTTTCTAGGAATTTTTAAAGATTTTCACGAAGTTTAACATAGATTTTAAGAGATTAGAGATTATATAAAATATAATAAATTATATAATATTTAAAAAGAAGATAAATGCTTTCGTTCTTGTGTAAGTAAAGAAGGCAGCGTTTCCTCGTTATTGACATTGGCTGTACGATTTATATATCGATTCAATCTCTGTCGATTCGAACCTCTCGAGGGAAAAGGCCCAAGCGGCTCGTTAGGAGTCTACGATTTTGCAGATCTCGCGATTATTTATGCCAGATAGTTTATTTGCGCATTCGAAAACAGTCTGAAATTTATGATCTTCGTACATAGTAAGTTTCTTCTCGGTCAATAACTTGAGGTTCATTAAGAATCGCGCCTTGTGTAATGATTCGGTTGATTAGTTCATTACAAGGCGACAAATGGAATATATAACCGCCTGCAGCCTTTTTGAAAAATATGTTAAGACCAAATAAATAAGGCGTGACAAGATCTGGACAAATTTAAAATAATAACTTATATTTTATTAATGAAACGGTGACCAGTGTCCGTTACAGAGACACTTTCTTATTCGTTTTATTTAATTATTTATTTACAACACCTGCAGGAAAATTATCATCCGCCTGCTCGTCCACCTTGTCATCATGCTAATTATAGTTCGAGTTTGCAAATTTCGGCACCGGTGTGTCACGAAGTGTCCAAGTAAAAGTTGAGACTCGTTTGTATTTTGAAAATTAATTCGGAGAAATTTTTTTAAAGATTCAAAAAGTTGTTCTTGAATTCAGAAGATATTATGAATGAAATAAAAATTATAATTGATGTTAATCCTTAAGAGATTGAAGGAAACTTATATTGATTCTGTGAATAAAGAAAAAACTAGAAATTTTAATTGGATTTACTTATTTTTCAGATGCTGAAGAACTGGTAATGAGGAGGGACAGGGTGAGTACTTTACAAATGGTTTAACTAAAATATATAATTTATATTTCGTCTAATTAAAACAGACCCTCATTATCTCTTAAAATCATACAAAGCGAGTAGGCATTTCGTTTAAAATAAAAAGCGCGTGACTCTAAATTAACGAAGCATTAAAAGTTTTACATTTCTTTGAAGAAATTGTCGAGGCGAGAATTTGAGAGGGCTTTGAAACTCGTAATAAAACCGTCTGCTCTAGATTCGCCTTTAGCCTCTTTCGGATTCTGGAAATAGATTTTTTCCTTTTCTGCTTTTCTTTGAAGAAAACTAGCTTTATTAAGACCTTACAACAGAATTCTGCATGGAAGAGTTTTCTGAAAGGAGGTTTTAATTT
Organism: Synergus japonicus; assembly: GCA_900474275.1. Classification (NCBI taxonomy): domain Eukaryota; kingdom Metazoa; phylum Arthropoda; class Insecta; order Hymenoptera; family Cynipidae; genus Synergus; species Synergus japonicus. Next base: position 402 of record UCOH01012328.1, on the reverse strand, counting down.
GAAAAATTCTCATAAAAATTCTTGGACCTCGTCTTGGACTCAACACTTTTAAATATGCAATTAATATTGCCCCCTTTTCATTATTTTTTGTGTCAAATTAACACACATTGAAATATTTTGGATAGGTTTTTTCGCTATTAAGAAATTGAAAATTTACTTTCTATGATTCATAATCTTCGAAAGAAAAATGTCTTGATTATAGATCTATTTTATCAGTTTCTGAATTTCTATTTCTATGTTGCGACCTCGTTTCATAATTAATTGATCACCTGCGAAAGAAAAATTTAGGTATATTGATTGCAAATCAATTTCATAATTTCATCAATTTCTGAATTTCTGTTTCTGTGTTGGTGGTTCCTTGCTTCAAATGTTCCATAATTGATAATCTGCGAAAGAAGAATG